>KZ119536.1:8717-46423 GCA_002153405.1 Mycosphaerella populi pn0402
ATCTAAATATAATACCGACTATACGATAGAAAAAGAGATACCAAGGAAGAAGCAGTGTTAAAACGGAAGTACAAACGGAAGTAGAATAAATTGCGCAAAAAGGGCCTCCTTCCTAGCGATATTAACCCGGCAATTATTGCCGTAGTAGCGCTCCTATTTAGCTTTAATTTAGTCTTTTCAGGATATAAATAGCTTCAAATTTAATAGAGTGGTAATCAATTTAAATCTTACGGGCGGAAAAAAGTTCATATGAGTGTAGAATTCATATAAGTGGGGCGTACTCAATCCTGAAGGCGGGATTGGGAGTGCTACTGTGTAATATCTAAACAGCCTAACAATATCCGCGGCGCTGTTTACCCGCTCAAACACTAGCGTTGCTTGCAAGTTGTGAAGCGCATAACCCCAGCAGATCACCTGGCTTTAAGGACTACCTGCATGTGTGCCTTTTTTATCCCCCCCTTCATTCTATTTTATATCTTAAGCACGCACAAGCGAGTCGAAGAATTTCTGAAGATCATTGACTAGTATTTGCCAAGGCTTGCCAACCTAAGCACCTTCATCATGGACGTCCCCAATGATCCCAAATTCGAGGGCCTCAAGCTCCTCCAGGCCACTTACAAAGTTATCCAAGGTCACGAAATTCGAGTCGATGTCTTCGTGCCTCGCACTTCGTTCACAGGAAAAAGGCCAACAATCGTCCGCTTCCACGGCGGAGGCCTCGTATGCCCTTCCCCCGCATTTCGGTCAACTTACGCTCTCTAACACATTTGGCAGGTAATGGGCGACTCCACTGGCTGGTGGCAACACTGGCTCTCTGACCTAGCTCTCAAGCACGAGGCGATAATTGTCAGTCCAAATTACCGCCTGCTGCCAGGTGCAACCAGCGCAGAGATCTACGATGATGTCGAAGATTTCTGGAAGTGGCTGCATTCTCCAGAATTCAGTCGCCTACTTGAGCAGAATCCGGCCCCTACCAGAGCCGACCTCGATCGTATCCTTACTCATGGTGAGTCGGCAGGTGGCCTGCTAAGTCTTTATATCGGACTCGCCCATCCCAACGAAATTCGCGCTATTACAGCTGCGTACCCAATGCTTGATCCTCATCCAAAGAGTGTCTCTTTCGCGCAGCCCCGTGCCGGACCACCCATGGGAGTCAATACAGACAAGAAATATCTAGGGTTTGGGGCACCCGCGGGGACAGTTATATCATCGGCCGCGTCAGAAGACCACTTTAAGTATATGTTGGCTGTGTTTGAACACCAGACGCTAGGCGAGATCTATGCCCGCGGATCAGAAAATGTACCCGCGGAGACCTTATACCCTTTTGCTAGGCTTGAGCAATCCCATGTCCAAATACCCGAGGGCGGAATTGCCATTCTAGGCTCTTACGAGGACAGTCTGATTCCAGTACAGGACTTGGAGAGGTTTGTGAAGCGCGCACGAGAGGTGACCAGGGGACAGGCGGGCAATGATAAGATCGTGCTCAGTCTTCAACATGGCGAGCATGGGTTCGACTTGGAGCTTCGTTTGACTGAGAAATGGCTTCAAGATGTTTTGAAACCGGCTGTGGATGCTTGGTTGAATTCTGGAGACAGCACGAAATTCAGACTGTAGATTACTGTAGGCTCACATATAAATGCGAAAATTTTGCCAGCTTTCATTCTATACTGCAGATATCGTTAGTATACATTTAATTTTGGCCATAGACAATTCCATAATCGCGTTGTCCTTTTGGCAGATGACTCTAACGTGCTTCTTTTCGCGATGGTGCAATTGCCGAGGGGTTAAGCATATGGCACCATCGAATTGCTTTGATAATCTTATTTAACTGACTGAACTTTGGGAAAATCAGAACAAATAGAGTATTCATTTCTACAACTTCCTGCCTTAGAACCATCCTATTCGCATCGCTTTCCATAAAACAAGATGCCAAAGTCTGCAGACAAGCTACTCGATAAGAAGGTACTGGTTGTAGGTGGGAGTTCAGGGTTAGTGTCACATGAACCTCTCCTCCTTGTACGTCGCCTGACAAGCCCTCTAGGATCGGGTTTGGGGCTGCTCAGACCCTACTCGAACATGGCGCGAATGTGACTATCGTTTCGTCATCAGACAAGAACGTCCAGTCAGCCCTCCAGCAACTAAACGGCGGCGACAAGGTCCGAGGGGCAGTCGGGGATGTTCGCAACGAAGCTTCCTTCACAGAGCTCTTGAATTCCCTCGGACAATTCGATCATGTGGTCTTCTCGGGCGTCGATAAAATCATCCGAGGCAGTCTGGCCGACACGGACCTTGAACAGGCAAAGTATCTCTTTGGGGTCAAATTCTGGGGGTCCATAACCATTGGCAAAAGTAATGTTCTATTTGGTGTAAAATTTACTATAAGCGCTAACTTATTTCCATAAGTCGCTGCGAAATATAATCTTATCAAGCCTGGTGGCTCCCTGACCCTTACATCGGGGGCAGCAGGGCTCAAACCCGGCAAAGGAGCTGCAATCGGCGGCGCCCTGAACGGTGGCGTTCTTTCGCTCACGCAGGGATTGGCAAATGAGTTGGCTGATAAACAGATCCGCGTTAATACTGTTGTCCCTGGACTGGTCAAGACTGAGCTCTGGGACAAACTTGGCAAGACCAAGGAGGAGCAAGCGAATATTTTCAGTTCGGCATCCACCAGCCTCCCGGTTGGGTTTGTCGCTACTCCGGAAGATATTGCTGAGGCCTACCTCTATGCCTTACGAGCGAATTATGCTACAGGGACATTGATTGTCATTGGTTCGTACTTACTGCTGCCCAGAAGCGGTTATGTTCAATTTTACTGACATGTCTATAGATGGTGGGGGTCTTTTGTAATTTTCCCGAGTAGTAGAGTAGTAGAAGAAGCATTGCAATCGAACGCCCTCGATTCAGATAAATCAATACAACATTGGAACCTAATTAACTATTTGTATTCACTATATTCCATTTGATTGATGTATTCAGATTTAGATCATGTATTCCTATATATCCGTGGGGTGGGAACAAGATTGAACGAGGTGTGTTGAACAGTTGAAGTTTTGAAATTCAATGCGATGAAAAATCACATGCAATCAGCAGTGGGTATCTCAGTTTCTGTTTAGCGAAGCAAAGGGTGATGCAAAATATGCAGATAATAACTAAGAATGTTGAGCTAGGGCCTGGACAAGGTCCACTCGACTCTTGGGAATTAGAGGCCCGAGAAAGATAATCATGCAGGGTTCCGAGGGTATACAGGCCGCACGCAATGCAATAAAAGCAACAATCTAATCGACCGTCGTGGATATCAAGGGGTCAGGTTATGTTCAGTTATAAGCGTATGCCCCACCGGTGTGGGCGTGAGGGGTGGTGAAGTATAATAAAAATAATGTGGAAGTGGGAAGAATAGAGGCTAGGGGAGGATGCTGTTAGGAGCATGTCTTGGATCGACGGCCTGACCAGAGGCGCCGAGAGCTGCCATCCTGAGAGGCATTCTTGCTGCGGAAATCTAGGAACTGAAGCTGTGGCTTCTCATGAGAATCCACATCTTCTTCGTCAGGGAGGTCCATTCGGAATCGCCGAACGCTACCCTCACGACTTGTCTTCCCCTCCTCGAAGAATGGGGCTCTAGTATCTTGGGTCTGACACCATCGCGGCGCAACACGTCGCCACATGCCTCGAACACCCCTGCTAGCACGGTCGATCTTTTCATACTCGCGGCGCCGAGTTGAAGGAGACGTCCACTCCATAACGGTGGCTGGGATATGAATGGAGGAAGCAGTTGGACTAAGGTCATGGACAGTTGTTCCAACAGGTAAAGTATGGGAGCGATCCTGTGTTTGAAGATGAGGCCGCGTGACGGAGGTTATGGAGGCGCAGTGCTCATAGTCCGCGACGCGACTTGACCGAGAAGAGGCAACAGGAGAAGGCGGCGCGGAGAAATTTGATGAATGATCGCTCTCACGTCGTGGTTTATAGGAAGACCCTGGGGGATAGGAAGACGTTGACCGTGATCCCTCTGGGAATATAGATCCATCTTGATCTTGGAAAAGACGGCATGACTCTCGATGTAATGCTAGCAGTGACTCTCGTTTCTCGACAGGCTGTGTACTCCGGGCCGGAACAGTCACAATACTTGGATTGACATTTGGCCGGCGAGGTGAATGAAACGAGCTACGGCGGCTTACTGGTCGTGACTGAGCTGTACTTCGAGAAGCGGAGCGAGAGTGATGGATCGAGTTGGCAGCAGAGGTCGGGCGAGACGCGGTACGAGAGTGGGATATACGCGTTGGTGACTCTGGGGCATTTGCCTGAGGAGGGTCGATTCTTTTGACTTTAGATAGATTCATCTCCTGGGACGAGTTGCTCAACTCCAGAGCGGTGCATTGTTCCGTGATCTCAGTGATGGCGAGTTCGGCCGTGAATTTGGCAGCAACGAGGTTCATATCCAAGGGCGCTCGACCAGCAGGCGCATCCATGTGAAGATCGGCACCACATGTGACGGACGCCATCCAGAGAGAGTCGCAGCCCAACTGACAGGGCGCCGATCAATAGAGAAGACGGATCAGATTAAGAATGAGGGGCGGAATCCATGGTTAAATAAATATAGGGAAAGGCAACCAGGCAAAGACGAAACCAGTTGAATAGGAACGAGCCAGCGACCTGGACAAAGAGAAAAAAACGGGCGATGCCTCGCACTTTATTGAGCACACCGCTCCTCGAAGGCTTTGGATGTTTAGCGCGGGGGAGGAAACTACTTTAGTCTTGACTCCACTGCAACAGCCACTCCCCAGGGGTGCCAAACCCATCCACGCCCCTGCAGTCGACCAATCTGCAGGTCAAGGGTTTATTTCCGGCACCAGGCGCCTATTGGACGATGATCCGGTTCTCGCCGTGCTCCAGCAAAATATAGAAACCAGTGTCGCAGGAAGCGCTGTTGACTGCGGGAACCCTAGGAACCCTATTCCTACTTCAGCATGCCAAGTCCTGCCCCTCATGGCGCCTCGCCCCACGAGGCACGCCAAATGGTAGTCCGTTGCTGCAGCCAAGTTGCGAAAACTCTATAAGACGCATGGCTCCCTTTGGCTTTCAAATCACGCGTGGGAGGGAGGATCCGTTGGGGGGAAAAAAGAGGGGATCACAAATCCATGGACCAGATGATCGTCGCTGATTCGAGGTCACCACCCTTGTCATTCCACGTTTCTAGTGGGATGAACACACGATGCCCAACCCTCCAAATCAAGTTTCCCACAAGATAGTCCGGCGGACCAAACGCAAAACTCTTCAAGCTTCTTGAATAATGGTCTCTCCATTGGTCTCGATCAAGCGGTGACTACCAAAGTACCACGTTTTCCCCCCCTTGTCTTCGCGAACGTCAACAATCCCCACTTAGCCCCTTTGGCTTCATCTAGACTTGCAGATCTAGAGACGCCATCGATTATGTTCTCACATACTGAGCAATCGACCCCTACATACACCGCTAGAAATGTCGATAACACGATAGTACTTTTGCGGCTTGCTGCAGTTGTCGAGTCTTGACCTCCGTACCTTGCATATGAGGTCAGTCTGGGAAGGTGGGCAGATTCTGAACCAGCTTCCTTGAAATCAGGACTGAGGTTCAAACCAAAACCTCGGATATATATCAGGAGCTCGCCCTGTATCTACTAGGTTTGTCTTTGGTTGCTAGCCGATGGAGAAATCTTTATAGGTGTCAGAGGAGCTATCTAGGTAAACTATCTCAGCCAAGCCGACCGCCCTTGAGTGATAAAAAGAGAAAGGACAAGAAATAAGAGTCCCCCAACAGTCTCCAATAAGACCCATACGCTCAGATATTCCTAAATAGAATACATAAAGGAGGGGTTTTCGCGGTCGGTCAAATCTAGAAATCTGTGCGGAGAAGCGGGTCAGCAGACGAAGCAGAAGGTTCACACGGCCAACGCACTCTTGGTTCTCCACCCTCACATAATCTGGGTGCGCTTGAATCATGAGCTTTCGCTTGTTCTCTTTCTTATACCACCAGAATATGAATAGCATAATGCAGATTGCGACTCCGCAGCACACAATAATGGTGATCTCAGCGGGGATGTATCGCGGTGCATCTTTAGGGCGGAAGGTTTGCGGTCCTGGACAGTCACTAGTTAGAAAAGCTTTCGTATCTCTTAAGAGGTAATAATCGACGCTCCACCTACCAAGAATGTTCCCAACGCAGTAGCCGATCAGGTACAAAGCCGCGACTGTGGTCTTTTTGGTATATCCGGCTACATTGGACCCGATCATAGATAGAAGAGCCACAAACGACGTAGGGCTCGCTTGCGTCATGTAGTATCCGATGAGCCTACCAATATTGTTGGACTCGGGGAGTGCAACAATGAGGACCATTCCTACTAATGCACTGACAAGTCCACCCAGACTGCATAGGAGACGGTGTCCCGTAACACGGCCCATATAGCCATTCAATAAGAGGGCGATCACTTCCACGGCTCCTCCTGGAATACCGAGTATCAAGCTTTCCTGGTCGGTGAAACCAAAACTTGCAATCTAGACCGGACATACTGTTAGCCTCACAGCGTTATATTGGAAAGACTCGCGGTAGAATACCATTTGACTGAAGAAGTTCGTAATTCCTCCATTGGGAATATCTGCAATCAGCGCATAGAAAAAGAAGGCCCATGTCATCGGGTCTAAAAGCGCTTCCTTGACCTGATACAGCTTGAAGTGTTTGTTGCCGATACCCTGCTGGTTGATTTTAACTCGAGCGACCGCTAGGATACGATCCTCTGGTTTCAGCCATCGCGCGTTCAACTGATTATCAGGGATAATCCACAAGAAAATGAAACCCAGTGCAATGGTAAGCAGGCCCGTGACGAGGAAGATGATTTTCCATGGCTCAATTGCAGAACCGTGTTTTGAACTGCCCACTGCGATTCCATACGCAATGATGCCTCCAAGGATCTGGCCCACTCCATTGAAGCTAAACCATATGTTCACTCGACTGCCCTGCTCTTCCTTCGTGTACCACTTGGAGACGGAATGTCAGTTATGCAGCACAATAAGTAGTAGTATATGACGTACTTGCGAGGTTACAAGAGTAAAGCCAGGCGTCACTGCAGCTTCGAAGACACCCAGGAAGAATCGAATAGCGATTGCTCCTGAGTAATTCCCAACAGCAGCAAAACAGCTGAGAGTAAGCCCCCATAATAAAATGCACGCCGCAGAGTATTTCCCCAAAGGTAGACGCTGCAGCAGGCGGTTGGTGGGATACTCCCAAGCAAGGTACCCTACATCACCGCATTAGCCAGGGGGGGGCTCCTGAGCGTGTCTCCCCCGCAATACTCACCGAAGTAAAACAAGCTAGAAAGCCACTGGTATTGATCTTTGACCAAGTTTAGGTCCTGCTTAATTCCCATTATAGAGGCGTAGGACAAGGTAGTCTCTGTACGCCTTGGTTAGATCCGGAAGTTATAGCATTGCGCCGCCGGGACATACTGTCCAGGTATTGAATCCCGTAGACAAAGCACATTATGGGCATGAGATGCCAGTCAATCGTGCGCAACAGCCGGCGATTTGTCCCCTCGTCCAATTCCAATGCCTCGCCGTGGATATTCTCCATGGCCTTCATGGCCTCGTCGGCATCGTGAGCATGTTTCTCAATTGGTGACTTGAAGTCTGCATGATTGCTCCTGTCCACGGAAACAGCTGTGGAGTTGCCGACCGTCTTTTCTTCGTCCGTCATGATGCCTCGAGCTCAAAGTGGCTAGCTTTGATTTCGCAGAATGACTTGAGGTCGAGGATTTACTGTTTAAAACACGGCCAGAGGGGGGTCACATGGGTTAAAAATATTCCAAGATTCTTGGAAATATTGGCTCCGCATTCCCCTGCCGACGCCATGTTCTATAGCTCGCACCCACGGTTGCAGGGAGGTAACTCTTTATTAATGCTATCGGGCGCCCCCCCTATCAGGCCATCGTACGCAGTGGGGCTGTCCGTGATAAAGGGCAGATTTATCTGGGGTCGAGGGCAAAACTGGCCACTATTGGTTCATGGGGGAGGGGAAATGACGAGAGATCGGCTCTTGTTTGTCGCATCAGGAAATCACCTGCCGAACTGGGACTTTTGCTTGTCTCTGGCTTATCTGCTCTACCGAACCGTGCTCTACAGCAATCGTGATGTTAATACAAGGGGATAGCCAGTATGTTTCCCCTCACGCTCAGGTTTAGCGCCGGGGCTTTGCCGACCTGCCCAATGCGTGTTTTTGAGGATCTTATCATGGTGCCGATGCGGCCAATACGCTTGCTAGACGAGCTATCAGTGGCGCCTTGCCTATGCGGCCTCTAGTGTGGTGCGATAGGCTTGGCTGGCAGTCTGAAGTCACACCTTCGGCTTGAATACTTTTACAAAGAGGTCGCGACGATAGCCGACAAAGAGAATAAGGTTATCATCGTGGGGCGTGTCAACTTTCCTACCAAGATAACCGCACAGGAAAGGGGCCGTCCAGTTGAAGCTATTTTCCCCGCTACGTTCACGTGTTTCAAAGCAACCACTTGGAATAAATCTCCACATGAAGCTGCTCTGATTGTCTCATGGTAGTTTCTGAAGGTTTATCAGGATGAACTCCACATCTGACTTCACTTTGAAGCTTGTTCTTCGGCCACTGTAGTGTGTACTCATTTGAGCATTGCCCCACGAGGATACTGAGCAGATATTTATTTGAACTTGGGCGAAGAAGACGCGATATATAAGGGGAAACATCTGTACCTAGTTAGCTGTACCTAGGTAGCTTTCCATATTTAAAGCTCTAGGAAGCATAATCTTGTTTTTCCTTTCACATAATGTATCTTTTCTCCTGCCCTTCGGTAGAAATATGAGTTAGTGCCACCGGTGGAAAGGGGGCAGGGATCTCGCTTGAAAGGAGTCAGTACTGCGGGTGACTTGGAGGCGTCATGGTCTTATTAAATGGCTTAAAGCGTTGTTTCTATATCAAAGCTTTTCCCGTCCAGTCCCAAAAGCCAATTCAATTAGTGTATAGTCATTTGTTGTGCTAAGTGCAACGGCATCTTGCCGGAGGATACCCGTGATCTACCCCGGATTCAGCCTTCATAGGGTACATCGCGTTTCTCTCCGAGGTTTAGTGCTGCTTTATGTCTAGATCCTTTGGATGGGGGTCTATTTGGACTAAGAAAGCTCTGCTCTCTTGATCGCCGATCAAGACCTCAAAAACGACAGTAATAAGTCGCCCAACTTGTATTCAAAACAATCACAGAGAAGTCATTCCACGACCAGATTGTTGAAATCTTCAACATGTCTCGCACATCAGTGGAAAAAGTCAAGGATATAGAAACCTTGGAAGATGTTCGATTTTCAAATCTAAATGATCCCTGGGGGTTTTCTCAGCGCACAGAGGACTGGCATCATAAATTCAACAAACAACTTTTGTGGAAAATTGACTTACGAATGATTCCAATATTGTGCTATATGTTCCTCATGAGCTATCTCGACCGAAGGTAGGTCTAGAGTCTCAAGAAAGACACACCCCGGGATCTAATAGATAATAGCAATCTTGCGCAAGCAGAATTGGGAAGCCTCAACGAATCCCTTGGCCTTCATGGTGACCAGTTCAACACAGCTACCTCGCTCCTATTCATCGGGTATCTGCTCATGCAGCTGCCTTCAAACCTGTTTCTTACTCGTATCCGGCCCTCTTTATACCTCCCAGCTACAATGATTATTTGGGGTATTATCAGTGGATGCCAGGCTGCAACACGAAACTTTGGCGACTTGGTTGCTGTTCGGTTTTTACTTGGATTCGCCGAGGCTCCATACTTCCCAGGCGCAACGTACTTGATGTCAACATGGTACACTCGCAAAGAGCTGTCGCACCGCTTCGCTGCATTTTATACTGGCCCAGCAATTGCAAACATGTTCGGTGGCCTGATTGCTGCTGGTGTCTTGAAGAATTTGGAGGGTCTGGCAGGGCTTGAAGCATGGAGATGGCTGTTCATAATTGAAGCTATCATGACAGTGGTAATCTCCTTTCCATCATTCTTCGTCTTACCCGATTTCCCCGTTTCCACTTCTTGGCTCACCGAGGAAGAGCGTGCATACGCGGTCTGGAGAATTTCAGCCGATATTGGTGACGACTATGACGACTCAAAGGAAACAGGATTGCTTCACGCGGCAAAGTTGGCAGCACTTGACTACCGCACGTGGATTTTTGTGATTATGCAACACTGCGTTCTCTTGTCCCAGAATGTGACTTTCTTCTTTCCTTCCGTCGTGAACACCTTGGGATATGATAAAATCGAGACCCTTCTCCTCACAGCGCCCGTATGGGTGGCAACATTCCTACTTAACCTGTTTGTCCTATGGTCAGCATCTCGAACTGGCGAGAGATGTATACATCTATGCCTTTCGATGCTTCTTACTATCATTGGAAACATCATGCTAATCACAATTCATACGCGAGGACCCCGGTTCTTAGGCATGTTCTTCATGGCCATGGGAGCACAGCCCGCATTTATGATCATATTAACTTGGATTGCAAATACTTTTCCTCGACCTCTTGCTAAAAGAGCCGCTATCATTGCAATTGTGAATATGATCGGCAATTCGTCCAACATCTATGGCAGTTATCTATACCCGAGCAGTGCTGCACCGCAGTATGTCATGGCAGGTGCAACAATTTCCTCTGTTGGAGGGTTGTGTATTTTCATGGCTATTGTTATGCGCTTCGTATTGATTCACGAGAACCAGAAGCTAGATGAATTGGACCAATTTTGCCACGAAGGTCAAATACCACCAGCTGCCAACGCTAAAGAGCAAGAACGGAGAGATTTGGTGAGCCGAGGTTTCAGATACTTATACTAGTCCAATGTTATAATGCAAAAGGATCTTATCCATAGACATATCAGAAGTATTTCTCTGCCATCTAATCTGTACTTAGTGTCGCAAGATATGGGGATTGCCACCGGCGAGAAAGCCGATCGATTAACCCAAGTTTTGGTATTTCCCCATCACCCCGCAAAGCCCCCGCGTTTCCCCCCGGGTCAAATCAGTTCTTTTTCATCTATCTAGTTGCTTATTTGTGGATCCTGTAGAAAATGCTTGACCAATGCTTGGCTTTGTCATTGATGGGAAGTCTGCCCATGTTTAGCTTGACCCATTCGTAGCATCTCTGGCCACGCCGGAGAGAAACCCTCATGCAAGATTTGCGAATTCTCAAATGTACCCTTAGTAACGGCCCTCTTTTAGCGGAATCAGTGTGTGATAAAGGCTTACTGCTAGGTTGTTTCACTTAACTCAACTCGATTCAAGGTGCAATTTCAGCCATCATCCCTATCGACCTTTGGCCATGGAGAAGGAACAGCAAGACACAGCTCATGTCGAATCGGCACAAATTGATCAAAAAAAATCTCCTGAGATCTTGTCCTGGACAGCGGAATTCGCATTTCGAGACGAGGATTGGCACCGCCAGGAAACAAAGAAATTGCTCCGGAAGATCGATTCCCACCTTCTGCCATGGATTGTGCTGATGTATCTCACCAATTTTTTGGATCGCAAGTATGCTAAAACAATATCAAATAATGTACCAATGGTCATTGACAATAAGTAGTGCACTCTCTCAAGCTAAGCTCGGTACTCTTGAGGAAGATCTTGGCCTTAAGGGGACAGAGTTCAATACCATCACTTCAATTTTGTTCATTGTGCGTTTACCAGTCATTGATAGTTATTATTTATTGATGTCCCACTAATTTAGCGTGATAGGGCTACATCTTGTTCCAACTCCCATCAAATCTTCTTCTTACGCGCGTTCGTCCATCACTTTATTTGTGTGGAATGATGGCCCTCTGGTACGGAATTGAAGTTTTAAAATCGGCAATCATCGTTTGCAGGTATGCTGACAGGTGCCTAGGGGTACAATTTCAGCCCTTCAATCAGTGACGAAGAACTTTGTCGGGGAACTAGTATGCCGTTTGTTCCTTGGTATGATCCCTTGATCGCTGTGAAGATGCTGTATAGTAATACTAACCGCCAATATTAGGAGCTGCTGAGGCACCTTTCTTCTCGTATGCACATTGAGATTATTTCGAAGAAAATCAAGCTAATGCAATTTGACAGGGGAGCAATTTTTCTAATGTCATCTTGGTACCGCTCAGACGAACTTGCTCACCGGATCGCAATATTTTACGGAGGAGTTGCACTTGCGAATATGTAAGGTCACCGATCAAACTTGAATCTTCTATGTATAGTATTATACTAATTGAATTAGGTTCGGGGGTCTCATAGCGGCCGGGGTCATTGGAAACTTGAACTTTGCGCATGGGATCGCTGCTTGGAGATGGCTCTTTATAATTGAGGGATGTGCTACTGTTGGAATCGCACTGACTGCTATGTAAGTTTACACCAACTCTCATTATCACTGAACCAATCCAGTACTAATCTTCAAAGGTGGTTCATGCCAAACTACCCGAGTACCACGCGCTGGTTATCATCCCAGCAAAAGGATTACGCACAATGGCGTCTCGCTGAAGACGCAGCAGGCGAAGTCGATGACAGATATGCTGTAACACCGCTCCAGGCAGTTAAGATGGCGCTATCTGACTACAGATTATACTTCTTCATGGTTTTGAATCATCTGTGTCTGCTAGCGCAGTCTTTCACGTAAGTTTGCCAGCTTGAACTATTCTGCTCGGTGGCTAAGTGGCACAGGTACTTTTTCCCAACAATTGTGCAGTCTCTGGGGTACAACAACACTACAACATTATTTCTCACGGTTCCAGTCTGGTTCGCAACATTCCTTGCAGTGGTTTGTGTCTCATATCATTCTTCATATTCAAACGAACGAAGTATCCATATATTCTTTTGCATGATAATTGGAGCGGTTGGCAACATTCTTGTTATCACCACGTCGAATATCGGGGCCAAAATGTTCGCCATGTACTTGATGCCAATTGGCGTCCTCCCAGCTTTCCAAATGATTCTCGCGTGGATTACGTCCTCATTTCCTCGCCCATTGGTGAAACGTTCGGTCGTTGTGGCCTTTTGTGGCATGTTTGGGAATGCTGCTTCTATCTATGGAAGTTATTTGTATCCAGACTCGCAGGCACCGCAGTATGTCCCAGCTGGTATCGCTTTAGCCTGTGTCTGTGGAGCGTGTGGGGTGTTGGCATTGATAATCCGATTTGTGCTACGACATGAGAACAAGAAACTGGAGCAGGAAAATGGGCCCGGCGAAGGCTTCCGGTATATTCCATAGATCATTACAGACTAATTCCACAATTCGCGAGGAAGGAAGCCTCAGAAGCCTTTTCTTTCAGCTCAGTATGTCTTTCGGAGCCCAGAATTGTGGATCCTTATAGTCGGGATTCTCGCCGGACTGCTGCTTGATACTCCGAGGCGGATGAACCACCGAAACAACTCCCAAGATCAGTCAACCCTTATAAGGTGGCCGTCAAATAGCGATTGCTATTACCAGAAGTTATCCATAAATTTAAAATGGCTTCCAAACCTACTGTGCTTCACATTGGTGAAGCTATTAAATACAATCACGACTTTTACAATAATGAATTCGCCTCCCGATTCAATGTCAGCCAGGCCACCGAGACCGATCGCGAAGGCTTCATCAAATCTTTAAAGACAAAGAAGTAAGGAGTCCGAGCGGTAGCATAACTGTCATCTTCTAGCTACTTATTGCGCAACAGATATGGGGATTTTTCAGCCATCTTCAGACCCCACTTCCAGACCGGAGGTTTCATGGGTCAGTGGGACGAGGAGCTGATTTCACTCCTGCCACCAAGCGTGCGGATATTCGCATCAGCAGGCGCGGGGTTCAATTGGGCTGACGTTGATCTCCTCGGTAAACGAAAGATCTGGTACGCGAACGGCGCTGGCGCATCAGATGAGGCAGTTTCCGATACAGCACTTTTCATGATCTTAAGCGTGTTCCGGAACTTCACTCGTGCGCAGCTTGGGGCTCGCACAGCAGACCCGGAGATTTTCACAGCTACGCATAAACTTCTTGCTACCATCTCGGCCAACCCTCGTGACCACATTCTCGGCATCGTGGGATTCGGGAATATCAGTAAGAAGCTGGCTTATAAAGCAGGTACTGCACTTGGGATGAAAATCCATTATTTTGACATTGTGCGTGCAAGCGAGGCGGAAGAAAAAGAACTAAATGCGACCTTTCATGAATCGCTTGACGATCTGCTCAAGATTGCGGATTGTGTGTCACTTCATACACCACTCAACAAGCACACGCAAGACCTTTTAAATGAACGAACATTCGCATTAATGAAACCGGGAAGCAGGCTTGTGAATACAGCGCGAGGAGAAGTTGTGAACGAAGATGCCCTAATCCAGGCCCTTGAAAGTGGCCATATATCTGCTGCAGGATTAGATGTGCACTATCACGAGCCGCAGGTGTCACCAAAGCTGGCAAGTATGGAGAATGTGACTGTGACGCCACACATTGCAGGTGGTGCACTGAATACCAGGGTCAATTTTGAGCTCAACGCTATGAAAAACATTATTCAAGTTGTGGGACAGAATGGCGAATTCGCTGGTGAACCATTCACACCTGTTAATCGCGGTGCATTCGAGTCAAAATAATATTAAGGTGTAGCAGTGAAATCCATGTTCTTAACATTATGAGGTTAATTAATCGAAATAAATACTCAAGTTAAAGGCTCATAAAGATTCTTTGGCTAAATTTATAGACCCCCACGCTTCGTGACAGTTAGGGTACTGGCAGAGTGACGAATAACGTTAAAATATGAAAACAAGTAACTTTGATTTGTCAAGTAATGAGTGGAAGTGGCATCAACGCAGGATAACCATGACGCGGTACCACGCGTATTATATCCAATCAAAAGAGTAGCTTGTATCAATTTTCATTCTTAGAACTAAACCCAGGATGTCTTGGATTAACATCCTTACTGAGATGCCTGCCAGGCTTTGACATAGACAGGAATATTCAGCAAGAACTCAGTTCGCCTGGGAGTCCATCCCAGGACGGTCTTAGCACGGGAGGCATCTGACTTGCTAACAAGACCCAAAGCCTCGAAGAACACATTCCCTTGAGTTCCAATATACTCCAGAGGAGCCTTTGCCCCAAGGGCTTCACGAGCGTTCTCGGTGATCTCCACCACAGAGACACTCTCGGTCACGAGGTCAAAAACAGGCCACGAGCCCAGCTGCCCGTCAATGCGGTCAATAGCTGCATGGAAGCCAGAAGCCACATCGTCAACATGGACTGTTCCACTACGGGCCTCTCTGTCGGCTGGGATCTTCACGGGATCGGTGCTGCCCGACTTCGCTGCTTCAGCGAGTCCACTCCACCAAGTGCTCCAGACCCAGGATCCGCGGCCGTAGATGCTGTGAGGACGCATAATGGCAACATTGAGTTTATCCCGAGCAGCCAAGATAGCCTGCTCATGAGCTGGGCGCCATGCGACAGCTGTTGCGGGCTTATCCTGAGAGAAACTGCTTGCAGGAGGGAGGAGGTCGTTGATACGGGTCTTCTGGGAGCCGTGAATCCAAGCCCCGGAGCAGTAGACGAAGCCAAGTTTAGGACCGACAATGTTGTCTTTGGCGAGGGCCTTTTCGCGGGCTGTAGCAGCTTGGATAACGCCTTCGAGAATCTTGCCGGGCTTCTCATATGCCGACGAGGCGTCGACGACAACATTGATCGAATTGTCTAAGATGACTTTGCTGAGTTCATCTGGATTTGTGATATCGACTTCGACTGGTGAGATCTCGTTTGAAAGGAGAATCTTCGCCTTTTCAGCTGATCTAGCAGTTCCCCACACTGTGTGAGTGCCCGATCGAAGTAGAGATTGAGCGAGAGCAAGGCCGAGATAGCCAGTTCCGCCGAGAATAAGAACGTTAGGCATTTTAAAATATGAGAATTGGAGTATTCAGGTCTAGCAGATGCTGTTCAAATGTGAAGTTTGACGTGAAGCTTTTGATTTCCTCTTGATGCGCTTGCCTAGCTACTTTATACCTGTCGCCATCTCAGGCATCTTCTTTTGATCTTCGCGGCACGTTTGAGATTCTGGACACATTTGTCACTCGGCCCAATACAGAATCCGAATCTATCTTAAATCACAAATACATTGAGGTGTTGGATAGTCGGATTTCTTCTCATCATAGTAATACCGAGTTTTGCGGGAAGTCCGAGCAAGAAGAGAACGGAGATCGAGAACTTGAGCTGTGACGTCTGGTTGGTTTGCTAAGCAAACAGTTCAGAGGTCAGGACTTGCCGGCGGAGATAAGCCCCGGAGACCGAGTCAAGGCTTATTTACGAGGCGTGGGAACGCGGCGTCTGAAAATTACAGGGGGAGTAAAGCGGGCGGATTCCGCGGTTCCTCTACGAGACCTGATAAATCACGCCTCATTATGAAAAGATAGAATAAAAGGACCACGGCGCCTCCTTTGCACATCTTTCCGAAGCGCTTCGTGTGCTCATTCAAAATTGATAGTCCTGACCGAAGGTGGAATACAAAAAAGTCCGTTTCATGATCTCAACTTGAAACATGCAAAAGCAAGGCAGTAAGAATTTTCCCCAGCTTTGCTTTGAAGAGTCATATGTCCCAAATGAAATATATTTCCTTACAAACGCAATTCTTTTGCTCATGGGGTTGCGATTTTTCGAGTTCATCGCTGTAGTTTCAATCGACACGGCCATCGGTGGATCCGCCCAGGCGCCGGGCCCGAAGCTGAATGCGGCCTCAGGGTTCAACCACAAACCCGTATAGAGAGAGACCCGTGAAGCCACATGAATTGCCGGGGCTTTTGGAGTATTTTTCATTATAATAAAGAAGGCTTATGAAGAATGGCCCCTAGCAAGCTGAGTCAACGAGAAACTTTTCGTATAACTGTTTAGGAACGCGTATATTTCATGAGGTTAGCACATTCTGCGGTCAATTAGGATCTATGAGCCTCGGAATTACCCTGGACTACTCCCAGTGCCTTGATGGGAGAGTGTGAGAAAGATGCCTCCTTCAAGCTTCTCGACTTCTATCACGACAATAGGGGCAATTTTATCGACAAGCACGTACTGTACTGTGCCCAATTTTCCATTATTGATGCTAAATTACCCAAAGAACAAATTTATATCAGAATGGTGAATCAGAGCGGATTATTGGCGAGTAGATAAAACAACGTGAGATACGGAATGAGATCGTTTTGGCGACCAAATACAGCTCCGCTTGGCAGCTGTTCAACTCAAAGGTCAAAGCCCAGTCGAACTTCGGAGGTAAAAACAAGAGCGCACTATTTTCTGCCCTGGAAGCTAGTTTTGAGAGGCTGCAAAGGGGTTTTTAATGGATATTCTATGCTTCCGAAAAGATGATTCCAGTTCTATGTTCACACTTGGGATCTCGAACACTCCAGCTTTACATTTTGGGTGGGCAGGGTACGTTTAGCCCTGTCACGAGTACTGTCGTTCTGAGATTCACTAGGATTTATTATTTTCTAGATGCAGTGTTTTTAAATATAAGTCAATTATGAAATCCTTGAACCCTACATTGAAGACTCGAATAATCTATCGCCTAACCGCAATTTATATAATAAAATCTTACTCGTACTCAAGGGTTCCTTGGGTGTGTATAGTTCCACGGCTCACGGGGCGCATAAAAGCTAGAATAAAACTTTAATTATAACAAGCGAAGGATCAAAGCAACGTTGACTAACCGAGCAGTCGCAGCCGGCGCTGGGATGATGAAATCTGGCATCTGTTCTGGGCTCGGGATCTCCACTCTTTTCCTCTCTATCATCTGTCAGCATGTCAGCATGCTATCGCCAGTTCTCATCTCCTTAATACCCCCACCCGTCGAGGTGTTCATGTCGCGATGCGATTGCACATCCAAAATACCCCAGCTCTTGACCTGTGTCATGCCACTTCTCAGGGCTGGGAGGAACGTGTCAACTCTCTACTGGCCTTAGGTGTCAACCCAAATGCACATTTTGACGCTCCGGAGACCACGATCCCAGTGCTAGCAGATGAAGAGCCTCATGCCCAAGCGGCAAGTCCTCCACAGTTTGGATTTGAGGTCACTGAAATGCCCGCGTTGCGACTAGCTGATCGATGGGTACATGAAGTCGACTCCCGGGAGACATGCGACCTCGCCAAAACCGCACGTCTGATGACAGCTTTACTAAAACATGGCGCTGACCCATGGGCATTATTTCGCCAACCTGTCCTCAAATATCGCCCGTACCCTGTGATTCCAGGAGACTATGCAGATCTGGAGTACGAGGATAATAGAGTAGAGCTGACCGCTATTAGCTATGCTCGAAGAGTTGTCATCAATGAGACTCTCCGGCAGAAATATGATTCACCCAAGCTGATCGGGGAGGGCAGTTTAGCCGAATCAGCCGACTACTACTTTCGTGATCCTACAGATCAAATCAATTATGAGGCTTGTTTTGCACACATCCATGGAACGTGTAGCGTTCTGCACTCTTTGATTGAAGCTGGTTCATTCATCCAGCCAATTATTGATTTTCTCGGGGACAGTCTCGATGTCGAACAGCGAGACCCGCAAGGTCGTACATTATTCCTTGCAGCATGTCGTAGCTATCTAGGGCTGGATGGTGCACTTGATGGTTTCTTTATGAGTCTACGATACCCTGAAATCTTACCAAATCCTTATCCACGGCAAGGGAACCCATGGCAAGAGACAGGGCGATTTGCTTCTGCATGCACTGGGCCAACGTTGCTTGAATTTTTCGTGTCCCGTGGTGCAGATTTGCACGCGGTAGACAAGTTTGGCCAGAATGCCCTTCATCATCTATTTGCCTTCATCGACCGTCGCAACTACGGCATACCTCCCCTTATCAATACATCCCTGAAGTACTTGCTCCGGAACTGCCCTAGCCTAATCAATCAGCCGGACTCGTTTGGAATATATCCCATTCATTATGCGATCCGACGAATGCGAGATTTTTGGACATCGGATAGTGCGCCAGAAGATTACGTCGCCGAGAATAAAGACCTTGTACCTAGGTCTCTCTTTCATCTCGAGAAGACAGTATATGACCTTTTCGCAACAGGCGCAGATCCACTAATCCGTGACGGGCGAGGGAATACCGTTTTGCATTACCTTGCTGCAAGTAAGCTTGGTGTGGGGGATCGAGCGGGTAATGAACATAGGCGTCTACTCCCCTTATTCTTGGGGCGAGGAGTTGATCCGAGAGCTCGGAATGCAGACAACCGTACAGCGTTGGAAGTACTATTCTTGACTCGATATGAGCGTTGGTTCGAGGACCAAGAGCGCGACTATGATCAGTACTATGCCATTGGCCGCGAGATAGTTGATGCATTTGAGAAAGCGGGTTATCTCCTAGCGGAGACCAATGGAGACGATCAGAACCTTCTGCATCATGTGGCTCAACTAGACTCGGATCGTGCGCGCCCTTGGTTTGATCTTCTTCAAGCACGGGGAATTCCTGTCGATGCTAGAGACAATAATGGGGAAACTCCACTCGATATTGCAAAAGATAACCAATGGATTCAAATATAGATTCTTTTTTTTTTTTTTTTTTTTTTTTTGAATACGATCCCTATCGGTATGGATAACCACTCTGTATGCCATGGGCATTTCAAAGCTTTATTTACCTTGTACCAATATATGTCCATAGTATGTTCCTCAGTGCTATCTATACTTACAATGGTTCTAAGGTTCTAACCTTGGAAGAAGGCAAAAAGCCAGCTGGAAGGTTTAAATAATCAACTGGAGCGGAGAAAATGGGCAGAGACAACCTGTTCGAGATCGTACGATACTATGACTTCAGTCAGAATGACGATGGGCCTTGGGATGTTGATAATCAATGTACTCTACGTGTATGAAAGTTGTCTAGGGGAAGGAAAACTTGATGAAGAGTATTCATAAGCAGAATTTGAGCCTCTTTCTGCCTTGTCGCATCGTCTTCGTAAATTCAGCTTTTAGATTCAATACAGCCGAATGCTTCAGCTATCCTCGGTTGGGTTTGCCTCATCGTCGGACTCGGCTTCTACAGCGGCAAGAGCATCATTTTGAGACTTTCCCTTGTCTTTTGAAATTGGCTTGGACTCATCCCCAGGCTCACGATCAGCCCCCGCCGGAGCTACGTTCGCCTGCTTAGTGGCCTGAAGTCCACCAGACGTGACGTAGAGAAAGTATCCTGCAGGATAATGATCGATATGGTTGAAGAAGTTACCAAAACTGTAGAACAATATATTAGCGTCTCTGTATAGGACCGGGGGTTTGCTGATCTTACGCGGAAGTTTGTTCCTCCTCGCGGAAGATACGATCGTAAATTTCCCGTTGTTTAAACTCTTCCATTTCCTTAGTGAATTTGTCAAATGCAACAGGCTGACGTTCAAGAGTAGCAGCTTTGGCGTTGTATGAATCGAAAATAGGGCGCTCGAGTAGAAGTCCAAGGCTTGGGGCTTTAGGGATAGCGACCCTCTCGGAGCCGTAACTCTCTGAGATACGTGTATGGGTGCAGCCACTGCGTGTGATCATAACAGCCATAGCGACCATCTTGCGGATTTGGTGCATCATGAAACTCTGGCCATGAACTTTCAAGCTAAGCCATTCAGTCCCATTAATGACGATTGGGGTCGAGTTGACTTTAAAAGACTTGATTTGACGCTTGGCAGATGGATCTTTGAAGGTTTTCTGAATAGTGTAGTTGTGGAAATTCCTGGTACCAACATACTGATCAAGGCACTCTTGTAAACGGGCGATTCGGGGAGGAGAGGCACGGTAAGTTCTCCTTGCAGTTGCGTATGCAGCTTTGATAGCTTTGATAGTATCGACAATTAGCTTCTGGCGTGGGTCCATCACGAATGGCTCAGGTTCAGTGGAACCATCGGAAGGTTCCTTCGGGGCAGGAGCCTCAGCCTCAGCCTTCGGGGCCGGTTCATCATTTCCCTTTCCAGATACTGCCTCTTCCACCTCTTTCGCAAAGAGAGATTGTTCGACGACCTCGCGGATATCCTCTGGTAGCTTCTCCAGGATGGGCTTGATGTATTCCTTGTCGACTTGTTCCCAATAACCTGCAACCTCTTCCTGTCTTGACAAAACTGTTTCCAAATCACCCTCCTTCTTGGCATACTCGATGATTTTCCTTCCCATGAAGGTACTAGGGTGTGGCGGCAGAAGACAATGGCTGGGCATTAGGTATTCGTAGATTCTTGAATCGCACAAATTGTAGCAACTAAAGCTGCTGGTAGTGAGTTCGTAGCCCCAAAGTCTAATCTGAGGACTGAGGAAATCATTGACCTTCTTGATGATATCCTCGTCTTCAACAATCATCTTCAGCGAGACGACATTCCCAGCAGCATGGACACCCTTGTCCGTCCGAGCGCAGCGGACAAATGAGGATTTCTTCGGATCCGAGGCATTGGCTTTGGAGATAGCACCAGCAGAGACCAACGCTGCAAAAAGGTCGCCCTCGATTGTTTTCCGGTCCGAGTTCAATTGCATGCCAGAGTAGCCAGTTCCCGAATACCCAAGTAACAGTGCAACCTTCTTTTTTGGCCGGCGCTCCTCGTTAGCGATTTCCTCCGGGGAGAATTGTGTCGCGTAGATTGGCAGAGCTCCAGCTTCGCCATTTTCAACTCTGCGCCTTTTAGCCTCATTTTCTCGCTCTAGTCGCTCGCGCTTGTCTAATGGTTGGCGACTTGTTTAGTTAGCCGTTGTTGGTCAAGAGTTGATGCTTGTCTTTCAAAATACCTCCATTCGGTGCGACCCATATCTCGGTTCTTACGACGTCCGCCAACCTTTTCTTTTCCGCCATTGTTGTCGGCCATGGTACACGATTGAAGAATTCGGACAGCGGGGGCTCCGATCTGAGCTTGAAATGGAAAGATCGAGAGGTCAAGAGTCCTGGGTTATTAAGTCCCGAGGCTGCGCGTCTTGGACGGAGGACAACTTTGGAACAGTTGCACCACCGAGAGGTTGAAGAGAGCATGAAAATAACCTCTGAAACTACTTGACATGCATCAAGTGGGCTGGAGTGACTTTTTTGTGAAAACACGCTAAACTGCATTTGGAGGCTCAATAATCAGGCAGAAACAGAATGCATCAGGCAGCAATACCCTCCACGTGACTTTAGAGCCGCGTCCAGCATTGATGTTGGATCCTCATCGCGATTCACTTTGCTTGAAGCTACTGCTTTGTCCCGCTTTGGCCTGCTCCTTGGCTTTGACCTTGGGCTATCATTCTTTATCACATCCAGAATTATCTCAGTGGATTGTATTGGCAAAGGATGATTGTGTCGATTTTATCTTGATATCTTCCCCCAGAAGCTGCGCCTTCCCACTGCTCTACGCCCTTTGAAGCTCGGTGCGAACGATCGCCGAAATGGATCTCGCCAACACACTTATCCGAAGTGTGGTTCGCGCCTTCTACGAGACTCGTCATATCCTCGTCGTGGATGCGCTCTTCCTCCATTCGGTGTATGATGCTCCCCCGTCGTATCGAAGAGCTAGTTTGACTTATATGCCACAGTCTCCATGCCGAAGACCTAGCGTTCTTAATGGGCATGCAACAGAAAGATCTGAGGAAGCTATGCGCTCGCCTCAGGGAAGATCGCTTGATCGCAGTGTATGTACAGATTCAATGTTTAATGTCGCTTGGTTCAACACTTATCAATTTTTTTTTGGGCAACTAGGAACACCCGGCAGGAAATCCGTGACGGATCAAATCGACCCGTAAATCGCGAATACTACTATATACCTCTCCATCCTGTCGTCGACGCCATCAAATACAAAGTCTCCAAGTTGACTGACACAATCAAGGCGCAGTATACACCCAGCGAGCAACGAAAGGAATACATCTGCACCCGATGCGGGTCAGAGTGGACCGAGTTGGATGTGCTGAGTTTAGTCTCAGAGGAAGGCTTCGAGTGTCAAAATTGCGGACACATTCTCGAAAGGACCGAGGATGTAAAGGGCGTGGAGGGTGTTGAACGCACGGGCCATGAGAAGAATAGTAAGCTCATGGCTCAGCTGGACAATATGTTGAAACTCTTGAAGCAGATCGACTCTGTCGAAATACCACCCAATGATTTCGAGACAGCCTGGGATCATAAAGTGGAAATCATCCGCGACCAGAACACACACCCCGTTCGCGCAGCCATTCCTCTGCCTCCTAGACAGCAAGAGATCATTCGTGGAACAGCCAGGACAGATGCCACCAATATTGAGGTTCAACTTACCTCTAACGCCGAGAAGACTGCAGCGGAACAAGCCGAAGAGATTGAGCGTAAGGCAGCTATCGAGGCCGCCAATGCTTTACCTGTGTGGCATACACAGTCCACTGTCAACAGTACAACTGGGCCCCAAATCAAAACAGAGAGCGGCGTGTCAATCAAGGCAGAAGATGCCGACAATGAGCAGAAGCCCAAAGTCAACGATGATGACGACAATCTTGCCCAATTCTACGCCGAATTTGAGCGAGAAAAGGAGCTTCTGGCCCAACAAGAGGCCAGTAGTGCAGAGGAAGGGTCGGATGAGGAAGACGATGAAGAGTTCGAAGAGGTTGGGAATTCAGGCCCAAGTGGTCCCGCGACACCAGCTACTGGCGCCGCTCCTACCAGTGCTCCAACTCCTTCGACTGTGGCTGGTATCAAACGCGAGCATGACACAGCATCTAGCGCCCCGGCCTCTTCCGAAGTCGGCACTCCATCAAATCCAGCTGATGACGAGCCTGCCATGAAGAAGGTGAAGCTAGAATCTGGCGTTGCCGAACCGGGGGTGAAAATCGAACCGGATGTCAAAAATGAGGAAGAGTCGGACGAAGACGAAGAGGAGTTTGAAGACGTATGAATTTCTGGATAATAGGAGAATTTGGAGGCAGTAAGTTTTAATTAACCATCATGGTTGGCGCTGGCGCCTACGATTATGTATCATCATTAAGAATCTAAAGAAAGCCTTATTTGAACTTCTTCATTTCCAGTCTAGTCATCGTGCATTTTACATGTTCGAATGGAATTGATATATCTTGCGCTAGGCGAAAATGAAATCTCTACGCAGACTTAACCTTGGAAGCTGTAATACAGTGCGGGACTTTTGTATCATTGAGGCCCACAAGCCATGTCCCGTAACTGGAACGAAATAGAAAGGCACGAAAACCAATAGCAACACCGGACCCTTGGCGGCATAGAACCGTCCCCGCAGATTTCGCATGTCATAAAATCGTAATCGAATCTTGCCTGAACAACTCCATATGACGCTCGCTCGATTGAATGATATTTCAAAGCAACAGGAAAACGCAAATAGTAATGAGAAAGGGCAGCCTTGGTATGCAAACTGGTGGATGTGATTAAGGAGAGCCTGCGATTCCCATCTCGGAATCGCTGGCAAGTGCTGATGTAACTTCCCATTCCTCGGGGGAGGGAAGTTCAGATTCTGAGGTGCCAGGTTAAACTATGTCTAATTTATCGAGGGATACGATCATACCTGAAACGAGGTCGTCGGGGACGTCCGCCGTGATCTGCTCTATGTATTCAACAATTCCTATTTCAGAATTTAGTGACTGGTTTTCATGTAACAATGAAAATTCTGAAGAAGTAGCGATACCTTTGGTTTCTGCAATAAACTCTTGGTCTTCCTCGCTGCTTGAGCTGAAGTATCTTTGGAGACCATAAGGGAGGACCTGCTTGAATCCTTGCATAGTTCTGGGGTCGGTGTTTTGAACTCGCTCAGAACTGTAAACACGTTTGATTTTGTCCACGCAAGACCTCATGAACTCGCGCCCAATACGGTTTTTGCTGGTACGTTCATCCTCATCGAAGTCCTCAGTATCAGGAGCGAAAAGAGCAAGGCTGACAAACTCCAGCATTTGCTGCCGAGTCAACCGATCCGGGTCCATGAGAAGGGTAGGGGCGTAGTCTGGAATTTTTTCAACGACTATGAATGCAAACCAATCGGGTTCTAGTTCAAGCCGCTTGTTGGAGCGATTAGCAAGAGTTTGGAAAAACTCATAATGCTCCAGTCCACCTCGATTATTGATGGACTCAACTCCTTGCGCAACATAGTCGATAATATTAGCCACGACTACCCTGTCAGGGGCATTCTCACAAAACTCGACGGTTGCCACGAGGAATGGGATGCACAAATCGGCTGGTGAAAAGCGTAGACCTGCCTCAAGCGTCTTGATGATATTGTTGAGATAGCCTGCCTCAGGTTCCGCCGCAGTGAAAAGACCCACGATGCTGCAAGAGGTTTGCAGGTTTTTGAACTGCTCAGAGGTGAGAAGCCTCAAAAGCATGCTGATTGAACCGTCTGGTTCAAGTGTCCAAATTAGATCGCTTTCTGATGTGTTCAAGACAAATTTGCCGTTCGAGCCTCTAAAGCGAGGGACATCATCAGGCCGTGCAGAAATAGACAAATCCACATTACTCAGAAGTCTACGAAGGGCCTTTATCATGTTTTCTTGGGGGTAGCGGCGGCCCTTCTCCTGCAGTCGAATGTATGTTGGATAAAACATCCGGAGCTGCTTCTTGTCATCACGCTCAGCAAGCCAGACAAGTTGGAGGCACCGAAGCAAGAAGTCATGGTTCAGCAACAATTGTGTCACATCCGGTCCAATCTCGCTGAGTGTAAGAATGAATTCAAAATAATCATCCCAAGCTCTTGGTACGGCATGAAGCTGCGTCCACATATAATGTAGCTTCCCAATGACATTCTCAATGGCTCTTTCGATTTGGCTCCGCCGGATAATCTTTTCGCTTTCTTCCAAGTCATCGTCGAGGGTTCTTAGAGCGATTCTCACGCAGTCTAAGATAAGGGTTATTCCTCGACGGCGTATCTCGTTATTCGGGACTCGAAGAATTATGTTTCCCAAAGCTGTGCTTTGACTGTGTGCCCACTGGAGACCTATCAAAGCAGCGTGGGGGCTTCGTCTAAGGAGTAGACAGAGCTCCCCAAAGATATCTTCACCTGCCGTATATTCCTTGGTTCGCGCGACCAACTGCTCATAAGTCTCAAGTCCAACACACATGGCCAAGCCATCCAGATCCCCGTGGTTGGGCGATTCAGAGACGGTGTGTCGCAGAGTCTCGAGCAGCCCTTCCACAAATAGGATGTAGTGTTTATCGAGAAGGCAATAAGTACGAATCAATACCTCGTTGTGTAGAGATATAGCATTCGACAATGGACGTGGAGCGGGGACTTGAATGGGATAGTTTGTCCTCAACGATTGACATACTTTCTTGGACTCTTCGATCTTGGATACGCGCTGGTAAAAGAGCATGTAGGCATTCCACGCTTTGTTAATCTGCACATTTCCCATAGAATGGGCCGCATCACCAGACCCACCAAAGCATTGATCAGCAATTGTGGATGGGTCAAAGCGGCTCACATCCGAGTCATTGAATTCCACCCACGTTGGAATATTCGAGGATGATGGTCGTTCCCGAGTATAGGAGTAGTAATGGCCAGACTCAGCAGTTCCACTGTGAACCAAAACGCCAACCAACTCGAACACATCCGGTTCGACAAAAGAGTTCGAATCAGAGAGATGTTCTACCTTGTAAGGGGTCATGTCAATACGAGGTGGAAACTGAAATACATCATTGATCTTGCTTCTCATAAAGGTGGTAATGTCGAAATCAAACCGCTTCAAGTGGAAGATAAGATTGTCTGGGACATCTTTCAAGCAGGCCCTATCAGAAGCGCTCTGTTAGAGGTCCAATTCAATTAAAACCCGATACGAGCATTAACTTACCGTTTTACGGCATCGACGTGGCGTCCGCATGCCGTGCAGGAGTATTTGTTATCTTTAAAAATCAGTAGGAGCTTCTATGTGCACAGGGAAATCAATTCGACATACCTCCTTGCATGATTTCACCCTCGACATACGCTTGTAAACTCTCCTCAAGGCTGACCTTTCCCTTGATATCGCACTGTATGGCAGAGAAAGGTTCAAGCCGTTCGGAAATATGCGAGCATTCTTTAGATTTGATCTGTTGGACAAGCTGGCCACCGTAGAAAGACCGGAATCTTTTCTTGTCTTCAGAGTCGACCACTTGCGCCTCCCATCGATCGAAAAGAAGGTTGTAGAACTCATCAACATCCATCTGGACCGTCACATCAATTGCTTCGTTGTCATAGGTCCGAATGCTCTCAACAAATTCTTGGGGATTAACGTGCTTGCTCCAAGATCCTTGCATTCCAGCAAAGAGTCTCTGAGTCTCGCTAAGAAGCTTCTGTGAGGATTCGGGGTCCACGATATGCAGACCAAGCATGAACTCACGAAACTCGACGTTCATGAAAAGTTGCGTAATTAAGGAATTTAGGTAGCAGGTATTCGATAGATTCTTCAACCCAGCATATCCTTCTGTGGCCCTTATCATATTCGATCTCTCAATGCTCGAATTCGGGCCATAGGACTCATCCCGCGGTATGAGATCGCTCATAAATTCGAATGTGCGGACGAGATTAGCGCTATTCCGTTTACATATAAGAGTAATGATGCTGAACAATTTCTGACGCGTCATGCTATGCATAACAGGGGTTTGAGCCACGACTGGATCTTCGTCGTCGGGAGACAGTTCTGGGAAAAGATATTTAGCCAGTAACTTTTCTCCTAGATCGAAAGTATCTAGTTGTATCTTGCAAGCGTCGGCCAATTCAATGCAAAGTTCCAATAGAAGAGCGAATCCATGGACGACTTCATCGACTATTTCACGCCCAATAAACTCCTCAATCTGGTGTTGGAACATGACTTCACTCCATTGTCGAAGATAGTGGCTGAATGACATATCCTTTGGGGATTTGTCGGCAATAGAATTGAAAGCCCATAACGTAGTCTTAAAAAACTCGGCTGATTGGAATGCGTAGTTTAAAGTCTTGGGGATAGTGGACGATAATGACTCCCAGATGGTCGCCAGCATATCTATGCGAGTTGGACTTTCAGCCAACTGGTCAGTAGCATCACTAGACTTCCGCGTTGAGTACTTCTGGAGCTTTGAAGAGCCACAGATCATGTGAACTCTATCGGAAACCTCGATACGGGCTTGGCGACTCTCTTCCTGTAGGAGCATAGCTTCGACCAGCTGATCAAATTGCACTTCCCCCTTCACAGCGATCCAATAAGCATGATCCTTGACTGAACCTTCAATAAGCAGCGCAAAGGAATTGCATTTGAATTTTTGGATTCGATGTATATTTGTGTGGTTTTCTGGAATGGCCCTCACAGCTTCTACGAGGCGCAGAAGTTGCTTCACAAATATGGTCGGTTCTTGAATTATTGGGTTATCTTCATCATTTTCTTTGTGGATGGTGAATGTGAGCAAGAGGCATTCGACTGCTGATGCGGCAAGATTCAAGACTAGGCGATTTTGAGAGAGTAGTCCTGAGAGTTCCGGAGACAACAAAAACCCCACAAGAATTTTGATACTATGGGACACGAACGTCGAGTTGGGTGTATCCTCTATAGCCTCCTCGCGAAGACAGGCAGTTAGTGCATTGAAAGAGTACAGGGCGACGAAGGGTTTCTGTAAAGGAAATAAGTCTTTCTGGTCATGCTCTTCGGATCTGACAATAGACGTGATCCGTTCCTGCGGTGGAAAAACCACTAGGAATTCGAAAATCTCGCGCGCTAGGTCTGCCCTGAGTGCAAGGAGCTCGTACATTTCATTGAAATGTTGGAGAACCTGAAAGTCAACAGGTGTGAAAACTTGACGCCTATTATCTTGAGCAACTTCACGTGCATCTGCTGCTCTCTGGACAATTAGAAGACCGGGCTGAAGTTTCAGATCCTTGATAAATACATCAGGGTCTTTCAGTAGATCAATCCGCTGCCCACCAGATATTGTGGTGAGTTTTGAAAACCCAGTCGCTTGGGAGAATCTTTCTACCAGCTCCGCTGACGTCGAGAGTTCACCAATACGAAGGTGGTTGATTTTCGAGCTTGAACTACCGTTGAAAGCTTGCCAGGTGATCTCAATGGCATCCCCTTTGAGCGGCCGATCGGGTAGGCGAGGTGGGGTTCCACGAGGTGGACTGTAATGAGGCCGTGTTCGCAGTCCGTATAGGAATTGACGCAGAAAGATCAAAGATCGCCTAAATCTTATCTCATCGGCACTCAATTTTTGTTCAGATCCCTCTTCCATTTCGAATTCGGTTCCCTTGGCAGTGATTTTCTCTGATTCCGTAAGTGCTGTCGCAGCAGACTTCAGCTGGTCAATGCAGCGATTGGCGATGGAAATATGGGTAAGCTCAACGGCAGAACGGGGAGAATTAAGCATAATTGTATGATCGAGGTATACTTCAACGGCAAACTTCATGGCGTCATTTTCAATCGAGGAAGGCGGAGCATTTAAGATGATGGTCCATATGCGATCCATGCCAGGGATGGTGATAACCTCATTTTCGCTCGGAAGAGATGGGGGGTAAAATCTTAGTTCATACATGATAGAATGTTTTGCAAAAGCAAGCAAATCGACAGAATAGTCGCTTGGTTTCAGCCCAGGCAAGTACTCGTAGATGCATCTATCCAGGAAAGGGTTTGGCTTCGAGCTATTTTTCAAAGCGTTGACCATCATGCTCCAAACGGCCTTGAGCCCGCTTTGTCCGAGCTTTTTCGACAAGAAAATTTCATTCCAGAGCGAAGATCCAAGTTCGGGAGTGATGGTATCTGGCGCCATATCTACCAAGCGGGACAACATAGCAATCCGTGAGATGAGACCATGGTGCGAAAAGCTATTTGAAAAGTCATTCTCGTCATCGTTGACTGTGTGCAATAGATCTTTGATTACAAGACGTGTTAAATCAAAGTCCGTTGCCAATTTCCAAGTCTCTTGGGAGTCCTGAAGAGGAACTAGCACATTCAGAACTTGGAAACTACCAGCCGTGAACTGATTCATTTCACCGATATCTTGTATGCAGCGTTCGTATATCTCCATACGGTCGACTTCGCTGATTCCGGCTTTGATAAATCTTTCTAGGTGTTTGCTGCCGAAGGTTTGCATGTGCGTCTTCTGATCAACCGGGATGTCTCCTGCAACCGTACTCTCTCTTATCAAGCGCACACAGAGGCGAATGAGAACTGCATCCAGACTTTCCTTTCCGGCGTGGTCTATCGGCTTGTCTGATGAGGCTCTCAAGAGAAGGCCTTCGCAAAGATCAAGCATTCGCCCGTCAAAGCGATCGAGCGGAAGATCTAGGACCTTCGAGCAAATGTAAAGGAGGCATGGCGATGTAAGAGGATGCATGTATAATGTTTTAATCAACATGGTCAAGACTTCAGCAATGATTCGACTGTCCTGAGAATCGGTAATGGTTTTCCAGATAATGTCTGTCTCGCTATTTGTGTAAGTCGATGTCACAATCAAAAACCCAATGATATTGCTGCTGCGGCTAATCAATTGTGGGTGGGAGTCAACTCCAACAAGGTAATCAACGAGCTTGGTTGACTGTATCAATCGAACGAGGTATTGAACCAATGGCGACGCTCCAGCGCTAGCTGGCTCTGGTGAGATGTACTGTCTCCAGACGGTCACGAGATCCGATTGCATCGTTTCAACTCCAAATGCTCGAAGTTCCATGCGGCCCTCCATGACGTGTCTCTTCAAAACACCAAACTTCCAACCCCAGACGACGAGGAAAATATGATCTCTTGCGTTCAAATCGTCTGGGACCCCGAGCAAGAGACCCTTCTCCAGCTGGTGGAGAAAATCTTCATCTTGATAACAGAGGAGGTTGTTGGCACGTCCGAGTTGACGCACGAGAGATTCACTGAGATCACTGCCAGCCCAGGCTGATTTATTTGTGATCCAACTTTGCCATTTTTCATGTACTTGCGAAATTATTTGGCGAATTATTTGCAGAGCAATAGGATCGATAGGCGATTCAGCATCAATGTCGCCCCTCAGCCTCTGTTTTTGTTTGTTGTCGAGAAGAGTAGCTGCAAGAGTCAGGATTGAACTCAGGACAGCGGTTAAAGAGGGACATCTCGCAGCATTATCTAAAATGAGCGTTGTGAACTCGAGAAGTTTCCTTGTGTTATCAGGGGTGATAAATCTTGCTCGCACTCTCCTTATCAGATCGCGAGGTTCTTCGTCGTACAAGTTGTCTAGCACGCGCCAGTAAGGAAGATTCTGGATCTGGAGTAGCCATGCAAGAGCGTCAAGGAACCGGAATGACATGCAGTCAGGGCATTGTATGTCCGGGGAAGTATTCAAAGCATGCCAAACTTGTATGTCCAGTTGAACAACGTGCATCGTGAGTCGAGCATAGTCCAAGATGAATTCCTCCAAGCACACCCACATGCCTTTGCCGTCATCCATCTGCAGTTCTTGGCTAGTATCTTGTTAGTATTAATGACTGGGGTGAAATTGGGAAAATATATTCCGTACGTGCGCCGCATGATGACCTCCACCAGTGCGGGTATATTCTCCCAGAACTCGCACTCATCAGTGAAGGTGTCAGATGTCAACAGGTCAAGGTTCCGAACGCAATCGTCCATCCAAATTTTCACTCTGGACATCAGGGTAGCGTCTCGCGGGTCGCCTAGTCTTTTTGTCAACACTTTGAATTCAATAATATCTCATTCACCACTCATGAAACGATTGTAGCTCACATTTATCAACCAGTAAACCAATTCTTTGTAAATTATCTCGGGCTGGGGAGTCTTCTCGAAGTTTAGGGAATTCGTCAAGCAAGTCGGCAATGGAGGCATATTCGATGAACTCGGGAATCGCCGCATGTCCCTGGAGTGCCTCCTCCAGCGGACGCCAGGTGGATGTGTTCGGATCCTGATCCATGTCTTCAGGCTCGGCGACCTCGATTTCCGGGGACTGGGCGGGGGAGGAGATAGAAATCACATTGTCGAGGGTGTCGGGCTCGGGGCCTTTAGAGGGTGACTCGGGGTTTGGAGAGGCCTGCTCGGGGGGCATTTCGGAGGTTGGAGATTTCATGTTTATGGTGACTTTGCTGGGACGAGCTGAATCTGGCGTGGCATCCATCTCTGGGGAAGGCACGGCGGCTGAGCAGGCACCATCGATGGACAGCGACTCTTCTACACGGCTGCCGCTGTCGAGACGCGGACGTTTCCGGGTCGCCGGAAGATCGTTGTCTTCCATGGGTTCACTGTAAGGTCGTGTGGATTCACTTATAGGCGAACCTGGCGGGGAGTGAGAGCTCTCTGGCGGGGGTGCTGCCATGACATTTTCCGTGCCAAGAGCAACAAAGAACGCGAGACGATGGGGGAAACTTGTATTTAGAGTCTGAGGATGAAGACTAAGGATAGAAATGTACGGGAAGAGGTTTAGCGGAACAAAGAGGGAGGCAAGAGGAGGCTTGTTTTGGGAGGAAATGGTTTAGAGCGGTAGCTATTTTTTTGGAGGGGGGAAACGCGCGAAGCCGGTGACGTGTGGTGTGGAGAGCCAGAACAAGTCAATCAACACGTATTATATCGCCCCTCTGCCAGTCAAGGTGAACTCAGCTATGCTAGTCACTGGATATCCACTTATTATTGGCTGGATTTTCTTTCGATGATCTCAGGGTCCAGGCCCTCTTCCGCGGAGGTGGTCAAACAACTTACATATTACTAGAATGAGCCGCAGGAACCACCCCCAAGGCACAAGCGCAAACACGGATCTTCACGGACAGAGCTTCCCCAGAGCGGAGCAGCCCATCTCCACATCGTTGTCTGGCCCGGCCATGCAGCTCGATGTAACCCTCAGGATTTTTTTATCTTCTTAGTTCTGTAGCTCTGGCAAAGCGCATCACGTCACAGAGCCCCGTTACCTCACGTAGGCACGATATGGAATTTTCTACTACGGTATCCAACCCTTGTCTTGATGATAGCTTGGAATTCCAGAATAAATGATACCCAAGTAATTGAAACAAATTATATACTAGCCCGATAGAAGCGGGATAAACACGACCGACGCTCATTCTATGCATAAGATCCCCCACCCCAAAACCTGTCAGACAGGGTAATGGTTTCCACGTTTATAATTTACTCTCGGGCGCCACATCGCCTACAGCACCACTCATAAACGGCCCAACCTCTGGATCTGGACCACCAGGAGCTGGCTCAGCCCCAAAGAGGACGAGTTCGCGCCCACCGCCGGTACTCCACCAGCTGACACAACAATGAGCACGGTCAACATCCATCTCACCGTTACTCAGGGTCTCCCACAACCGATCGACACAGGTATGGCGCATCTGGGGATCTGAGATGACGTTGATCAACTGGGCTGTGAGAGGGAGCCACTCCTTGAGGTCATCTACCCGAAGGAAAGAGAGCGAGTCGATCAGAGCCAATGTAAGGACTGCTTGGGCAGAGAGCAGTGGCTCATTAGCTAGGCTGGGGCCTGAAGATGAAGTATTTTGGGGCGTCGGTGGGATAGGCGTGGTTGAGGCATTCATAGCACGGTCTCGCACAACTTCTAGCAACACAGGCGAAAGCAAGGGCTGACTATTTGCCAAAGGAGAGGGAGGAGTGGTGACTTGAATGACTGTCTTGAACGCCAGGCGAAACTGACGAGCAGAAAGGTTCTCGGGGAATACCTGGGGTATGTTAGTAGATGCAATTTCATCTTTATACTGGAATTCAAACATACAGCAAATAAGTTGTCGATATAGAAAGGTAGATGCTTGGCGGCAAGCTCCGAGTTGTGAGGAACAGCAAAAACGACGAGTACCAAACTGTGCGCAGCTTCAAATATCTCCAGTAAAAGGGGATGGGCACCGGCCGATAGGTAGGGAAAGCAAGCAGACAGTAGTAATTCTTCATTGGCCGCAGGGGTAAGAACCAAGGGGAAATGCTCTGCAGTATTGAGAAAGAAGAGATCTAAGCATCGCTCGATTGGATGTGACGGAATCTGTCCCATTTCGCCGGGCTTGATGCTCCGTAGGAAATTTTCGGCTAAATCAGGGTATTGTGAAAGAATATCGATGGCGGTCAATGACACGAATGCTTGCTGTGATGATGCATTTTGGCCGACTCTTGACGAAACGAAATATAGATTGCGAAGGATATGAAGAGCCTGCATAGAAACATAAGGCGCACCTGCGAATGAGGCGGCGTTAGTAGATTACAGTAGAATGGTGGTTTCACTTTACATACGGCTGTGAGCTGCCAAAGCAGGATCATTGATAGTTCTTCCAAGAACAGCTCGTAGAGCAATGACTATCGAGTAAAGACAATTGCGAAGCACCTTCCAGAGAGCGGGGAGGGTAGTTTGGAGGGACTCCGCTTCAAGGAACTCAACTTCCTCAGCGACGTCAATTTCAGACAATTTGTTCTGTCGCCATTGAACCATAAGCGTTCGACAAAAGTCTGCTAGATAATCGACTGTTTGAGTGACCAAGTTCGGGTCTCGCACATTATCGATACCATGCGATATCAGCCTAGACAAGGGCCCCAAAGCAGATACTAGGGGTCTCGAAGCGATATCCGAAAGATGAGCATATGATGGGGACGTAGGATTCCAACGGAATTGCTTCCCAGGGGCCTCAACCACATCTTGATCGATAGTTCCCAGGAAGTATGCACCTTCAAGGCCCTCGCCCGAAAAGAACACCGATCGTACCATGGCTGGCAGCAGACGATCATAGTTCAGTTTGCTTCGCTCCAAATCAGATAGTAGCTCAAACGTGTAATTTAGCACCATGGTGATGCAGTTTGCATCTACACCAGCGTCCGGATGCAGCTCCTCCAGAGCCAATTGAGTTGCCCTAGCTAGCGCTGACTCGAGCTTTACCCTAATGTTCCTTGGGAGGCCTTGTCGATTCTGACCCTCGAATCCGAGGAGGATACCGCCTAGTAGAATGGTGTGTCTCCAGCGTGGGGACTTATCATCTGCGCCCTGCGCGATTGCCTTAACCCAGGCCTCGCGTTCAATGCTCCTGTTGCGGCTGTATGGCATACGGGGTTCGTCCGTTGTGTCATTTTGCAACACTGCGATAGCGGCGGTATTGAAAACGCTCATGATCTTGCGGCATGACTGGAGATTGGGTGGGTGGTCCCACAGAGCGGGGGCAGATAGCAATTGCGATGCGAGAAGTGTCAAGTTCAACGGATTCCCGAGAACAGATAGAAAACTTGTGGCTGTTGGGAGTAGACTATCGCATAAGATTTGTTAGCATCTGGCCGGTGGTCGCCGCGTGCATGTGGTGCCACTCACTGGGAGGCATCTTCGAAGCTAGATGAAGTCTGTAACGACCGCAAAAGTGCGGCGAGAGAACGTTCTGTCGCCATAGATAGTAAGACCGCAGATGGGACAGCGAAGCCCTTCGATCTCTACATCTAGGGAATGGCTAGAGGCTCCTGTCGCCCAAGCCGCGGAGAACCCCAGACAACCAGCCGAGGTTCGGCGGGGAGACACAAACAGTGCAAACAAGCAGCGTCATGTCAGGTGCCAATCAGTGGGCCTCGCAGCTGCTGTTACTCCCCAGTGAATATTTCTTTCAGGATTGCGCAGGCGTACGCGATCATGTTCTAATCTTCCTTGATCTTGCTGTCGGCTCCTTGACCGCAGCATTTTCTCAATGGCCAACAACCGGGTCCCGATTAATTATTACACTCCTGCGTTTCCTTCGCTGTACGATCCCGTACCCTCCCATCACAAACAGGCCTACTATCTCTACTACACTCATGACATCTGGCGATTTACATTGTATTGGACGCTTGTCTTCTACGGAGCTACACATTTGACTGTCGCTGGATGTGCTGTCCTCACCCATTTCCGTAATTGGAATCTCATATGGCTAGTCCCTTTACTGTATAGCCTGCTCGCAGGGGTTGAAGCACTTTTAGCCGGCAGTTTGGTGGGCTTGATGTGAGTGTCCCCATTTGTTTGTTTCTCAAAAATCTACATTTACTGACAGCCAGGGTGAAACAGTCTCGGCTCCCTTTACGAATCAGGAAACTTTCGCATGTCAACTTGGATCCCTTTGATCTGGGGTGGAATCAACGTGATGGTTCTTATCTTGACCAGTTTCCCTATGCAGGGTGGACTTTGATACGGCAAATATATCAGACGACTACAAATCTCCCAGACAAACCGCAGCTTCATTTATGCATTTCAGTTGAAAGACCATATTTGAAATTCCTATAATACACTGAAAAGTCGCAATGCGCGCCATCGCCCTTAAAAAAGTCCAATCATGGTTCCCACACATGCTGAAAATATGTCCTTTACGCCGCTTTTGAACTCGCCCCGAAATGCAGAAAAGCTCCATACGCACAACTACCGGCGACCGCCATCGGGCATGCCGCCTTGCAGGCCCGGCAGGCCGCCCATTCCTGCTGCCAAGTTCTGAAGATTGAAATTGGGCGGGATTTGGATTCCCTGCGAAACTAACTGCTTCTGCAGCTGCGCCATGTCTATATTCATGGGTGGAGGCGCACCCATACCCGGGAGCATGGGGAACCCGGGCATCCCATTTGGCGTGGCGGGTTGGGGTGGTGGCACAGGTGGTGCCTGCGAGGACATGATGGCTGCAAGTCGTCCCGGGTCCATACCTCCCATGGCACCAGGCGGCGGAGGTGGGGCGCCTCCGATGCCAGGAAGAAAACCGGCGCCGTCGCCTGGAGGGCCACTTTGAATACCTGGCAAGGTAGGTGGTCCTGGGGGTCTTCGTTGGTCGACAAGACTGTCGGCCTCGTCTTGCAGATCTTGCTCCTCCTCTTCCCGTGCTTGTTTGCGATTGAAGCCTCTGTTCCATGTGCCCTGTGCCTCTGCTGCTTCTTCGCCAATGTGGAATCTGTCTTTCAAGTAGCTAGTCTCACCAGGTCTTGTTCGCGACCAAAATCGAGTAAAGTTATCTTTTGAACCTGAAGCAAGGATATGTCCTAGTGGATGCCAGTCAAGGGACCAGATCGTAGCTCCATGGGCATATTGAACTTTATGAGCTGGGTAGATAACTTGCGGAGGCGTGTTGGCAGGATCGGGACTGTCGTATGGGGCCACTGTGGGAACCACTCCACTAGGCAAGTTGGGTTCATCAAGTAGATAGTGATATAACGAGCCATCTTCTGCGCCAGTCGAAATCAGGTTGCTATGAATCGGGTGCCATGTAAGAGAAGAAACAGGTTTTTCGTGTCCACGTAGAATGCAAATATCGCGCATCATGCGCAGATCAAAAACTCGCGCAGTCTGGTCGCGTGACGAAGTCGCGAGAAGATTGTTATTGACTCGCGAGAAACGGGTCGCTGTGACGGTATTCTTATGGCTATGAAGCGTGGTCAAGCAACGGGCTGTCCGTGGGTCCCAAAACTTGACTTGATGATCCTTGGAACCAGAAACCAACAATCCCTTCGTCGGATGCCAGTCACAAGACTTAACATCCCAATTGTGTCCCGTTAAAACGGTGTCGCAGGTACGAGAGGTAAAGTCGAAAATTTTGAGGGTTGTGTCGTCCGAAGCAGATAGGAATTTGGTATCACTTGGCGCCCAAGCAAGGTCTCGAACCGCGTCATGATGTGCGTCCTCGATGGTTTCGACGTTGTTGAAGTTCGGGCGCCAGTATTTCACATCGCCCCTTTGTCCGCCAGAGATGAGCCATTCCTGGCTATGGCACCAGGCAAGAGACGTCACGCCCGCTTGGACTTGATCATAGTGGGCCTGGAAAAGTTAGCTAATAACGAGTATCGGGCATGACTGACAAATACATACATCCATGACTGTCTCGAAATTAAATGCAGTGCCATTCCAAAGCATGAACTCGCCGGTGTGTCCGCCTGTCAACAGCCGCCTTCCCTCAGGAG
>KZ119536.1:46436-69697 GCA_002153405.1 Mycosphaerella populi pn0402
GTTTCTTCGATTTTCCGATTGACTGGTGAAGGTGACGCACAGGTATCGTATCTGCAGGAGAGTAGGTTCGAGCCATGGGCGGGAGCATCTATTGAGTAAGAAATAATTAGCTTTTGGGCTAGAGCATTCAACGCCTTACCACCGTGGGCGCGCGTAACTCACATCTACCGCAAAGCTTGCACTGGGCCGCTCTTTCTCCATACGATGCTCTCCTCGATAGCGCGGTCGCCGTGTGCGCATCCATTGTACCATCGAGGAGCCGTAGTCGGTGACCAGTCCTAGATGCAGCTCGAGTGTCAGCCAGGCCGTCGCTTCGCTCAAAGTATCATGACAAGGCGCTGAAAAATGATGAAAGCATACTGGGTCGTCTTGGCCCTACAGGGCCGCCATCATTGTTCCTGTTGAATTTCCCTGGGTATTGGGAGTCGCCTCCATGTTCATCGTAAAAAGACATCGCGACGGGATGTTCACGAAAAGAAAGCGAGTCTGCGAATCAAAGGGCGTGTCTCCGCTAGAGCATATCCGGTTGGAAAGGGGCCGTAATAAAAGTACGGCAGGGGTTGCCCCTGCGTGGTATAATCAATGAATCGTATTCGACCGTGAATTGCGTTGGGAGGGAAAGTCGGAGCTTTGCAGGTTTCGGGAGGTCCTTTGGAGCTTGGTCCGCCCGCTGATTCGCTGTGCTGCAATGTGAACAACGGTCTAGGTGCGCTATGATGTTCTGCGCCCCGCCAGTGTTCAGATGTCACTTTGTAAACTTCCCCTCCATGCCTGGTCAGAACCCTCGATTCTGATTCTCCTCGCGACAGGGCCGCCCTGCTTGGTTCTTGGTGATCTCCTTCCGGATTGCCCGTCTCCTACCTCCGCTCCGCGTCCGCTCCCGGTCTAATCTAGTTGCGCAATCGAAGACTTAAAACCTCCTGGAATCCGCCCCAGGATGGCTTCACAGACCGAGGCTGTGGTGACAGCTCCTGCGATTTCCGACTCTGTGGTGGATACAGCTGCCCCCGATAAAGCATGCGCTTCAATTAAACCAAGACGCAGTAAATACCGCCATGTCGCTGCGTATCATTCCCAAAACCGGCATTCAAGCCTGAGCAGAGACTCGACTGAGGCTACCAGCTTCATTGGCTTTAGAAACCTAATGGTTCTTGTGTTGAGTAAGGGCCGGTATTCCTCAATGATAGGATCGCTTAATGATACTGAAATTTTGTATAGTTGCAATGAATCTCCGACTTATCATCGAGAATTTCAAGAAGGTGAGTCGCATTTCATTTGTATTTGAATGTACCTTTCTTTGTACATTTCTTCGTTCGCATGAATACATATCGATTGATATGTGCAAGGCCTTGAAAAAGATATGCTTGCTAACCTATTATCCTCATAGTATGGTGTGCTTATATGCATCAAATGTCATGACTATCGCAAGCAAGATATCGTTCTTGGGTCAATCTTGTTTGCTCTTGTCCCATGCCATCTATTCACTGCCTATATTATCGAACTATCGGCAGCGTCGTCGGCTAAGCAAGCCGTTGGTCGAATGAAGAAGACAGACGAGGAAAAGGAGCGCGATCAGCAAGCTTTTCGATCTACATGGCCCTACACGGCGTTCCTTCATACTGTCAACGCCACCTTGTGTCTTGCAGTGACCAGCTTTGTGGTGTATTTCTACATTCATCACCCAGGCATTGGAACGATATGTCAGCTTCATGCCATCATTGTCTGGCTTAAGAACTGCTCGTACGCGTTTACTAACCGTGATCTACGTTTCGCTTTTTTGAACCCCTCTGCAGAGTCTGGCCTTCCAGAGATTTATTCCTCATTGCCTTATCCAAGAAATATAACTATCAATAACTTGACCTATTTCTGGCTTGCGCCAACCTTGGTCTACCAACCTGTCTATCCACGAACTGCCTCGATTCGCTGGTCATTTGTCGCCAAGCGACTTGCAGAATTTGCAGGTCTATCGGTGGTGATCTGGTTGTTATCTGCTCAATACGCCGCTCCTGTTCTACGGAACTCGATTGATAAGATCGCCGTGATGGATATTGCTTCGATCCTAGAGCGAGTCATGAAGCTTTCGACAATTTCCCTCATCATCTGGCTTGCGGGGTTTTTTGCTCTCTTCCAGGCTCTGCTCAATGCATTGGCCGAGGTTATGCAATTTGGTGACCGTGAGTTCTACACAGACTGGTGGAACAGTTCCAGTCTGGGTGCATACTGGCGATCCTGGAACCGACCAGTGTATCTTTTTATGAAGCGGCACGTCTTTTCCCCTCTTGTAGGTCGCGGTTGGAGCCCATTTGCAGCGAGCGGCATGACTTTTGCTCTATCTGCTATCCTGCATGAAATGCTGGTCGGAATTCCTACACACAATTTTATTGGTACGGCGGCTTCCCGCTCATGCATTATCAACGCAGCTACTAATCTGTTCTAGGAGTGGCATTTTTTGGGATGATGTTCCAACTACCATTGATCGCACTCACTACGCCTTTGGAAAAGATGTCTGATCCGCTGGGTAAAACAATCGGCAATTGCATCTTCTGGGTCAGCTTTTGTCTTGTTGGCCAGCCTCTCGGTGCTCTGCTGTACTTTTTCGCGTGGCAGGCCAAATACGGCAGTGTGAGTCGTACTGCTGTCTGATTATCTGCGTACTCCATAGTTCAGGCTTGTTTCCAGCATAATACGGGCGTATCGGTGGAACTTGACATAACTTGATGAGGATATATGGAATCATCATAGCAATGGCCCCGGAACTTTTCCAGATACTGCAGTAGCTCCAGTAGCTAGCATAACCCTGTCCACCAAGCGAATACAAACGATCCTTCGGCACCCTCTCACAATAGTCATCATATTTTGCTTCCGAGTATACAGAGCATCTGAGTCGCCGGAGTGCTTCGAGGTACTAATGTGTGCACGGCGACATTGTGTCCAACTGTCACGCTGGCCAAGCCGGCCAGGCCGGCCATTCGGGCCCCACTCACGCCATTCTATGACTTGATGGCTCTAGAGCTATCATCAGCTATCGGCTTACATTGCAGAGCTATATAAGCAGCCTGTCGCTCCAGTCATGCCGGACTAAAATTCACAATCCATTTTACCCCTAATGGCTTTTCTCCGCAGCTTTCGAAGGCGATGAAGCCCGACCTTAAACTGTGTGGGCATTCTTCAGTACGGCGATGAATTTACCTCCCGAGGTTGTCATATTTCTGGCAAAGCGCTCGATTAACCCCCTTGGGTTCTATATAGTTCTTCTGGATTCTCTGATGGGCGAACCAAGCACACCTGCCGGGTAGCGCCTGTCCGCTATTCCCCCGAAGCCGTCCACGCACGGCTTCGGGAAGACAGAACTCCCGCCTCAAGATCCGGGCGCGCCAGCATAACATTTTCCTTGGTCTTATAAAGGGTTGCATCAGGCGTCGCTTTTGCTTTTCCACTCTCCCCTTCAATCTTCTTATTCCCCAAGCGAGATACTCCCAATTCCTCAAAATGGTTTCGATCACTCTTCCTGACAACTACGGGTACGTAACGCACGTAAGCGATCTGGTAACACCTGTCTGATGCTGATTCTGTGTCCTAGTGCTGCCATTGCTGTTGCGGTTGGCGCAATTCCCTTGCTTGCCATGACTCACTCATTCGTCACCGGCTCTTTCCGCAAGTCGGGTGGTGTCCCCTATCCCCACGCCTACGCGACTGTTGAGCAGACCAAGTCCAACGTACGAGACCCCTGTCACCCCCGGACTCTGATATACAGAGATGACTGACCTCTTTTTCAGCCCAAGGCCCACCAATTCAACTGCGCCCAGCGTGCCCATGCCAACTTCCTCGAACATGCTCCTCAGACTATGATCTACATTCTTGTTGCTGGTCTCAAGTACCCCGAGGCCTCTGCTGCCCTGGGAATCGTTTGGTTGACTATGCGCGCTCTATATCTGCAAGGCTACGTGTATTCTAGCAAACCCGAGGGCAAGGGTCGTTACAATGGTGGTCTGTTTCTCCTCCCCCAGGGCGCATTGTGGGGATTGAGTGTTTTCGGCGTTGCGCGTGACTTCATCAAGTGGTAGATATATAGGGAACAAATAAAATCTTACGATAATTTGGAGTTTTTGGTTCAAGAGTGCTATCCACGATTTACTATAGACATGACGCTTGTCGCTCGAGACCGCACCGCCACAGAAGCCCCGACCGAAGTGGCTTGTTTCCCGTGGCGCAGCACAGAAAAAAGTTCCCGCGGAGTATGCAGTTGCAGAAGAACTCTGCCTTTGAGCTCATGATACTGTTCTTCTGGGGGAGTGTCATAAAGCCCCTTTGATAATCAGCTCTAATTTCGCGTAGTTCCTCTTCAGCGAACGCCAATCCCTCTTCCAAAAGCCAGCCACAATCGTGCCTTCGTGCCCCGCCAACCCCGCCATCACCATGTCATCCAAATCTCAATTGACGTACAGCGCTCGCGCAACTAGCCACCCTAACCCTTTGGCCCGCAAGCTATTCAAAGTCGCGGAAGCTAAGAAGAGCAATGTCACCGTATCCGCCGATGTGACCACAACCAAGGAACTCCTTGAGCTTGCTGATCGTTAGTAGCCAACACTTCCTTCACCATCCGTTGACCTTCAAAAGCTCCCCCTAACACGAAATATCCACCAGGCCTTGGTCCCTACATTGCTGTGATCAAAACCCACATAGATATTCTCTCCGATTTCAGCGAAGAGACCACTAAGGGTCTGAAAGCGCTCTCCGAGAAACACAACTTCTTGATCTTCGAGGACCGCAAGTTCATTGATATTGGCAACACCGTCCAAAAGCAATACCACGGCGGTACCCTCCGTATTTCTGAGTGGGCTCACATCATCAACTGCAGCATTCTGCCCGGCGAGGGCATCGTCGAGGCCCTCGCACAGACTGCGCAAGCCTCCGACTTTCCTTACGGCTCAGAACGCGGCCTTCTGATCCTGGCGGAGATGACGTCCAAGGGATCCTTGGCCACCGGTTCCTACACATCCGCTTCTGTGGACTATGCGCGCAAATATCCCAGCTTCGTGCTTGGATTTGTCTCTACCCGCTCGCTAACCGAGGTCGAGTCGTCCGTCAAGGAAGCTAGCGACGAGGATTTCGTGGTCTTCACCACTGGTGTCAACCTCTCTTCTAAGGGTGACAAGCTTGGGCAGCAATATCAGACTCCTCAGTCAGCCATTGCTCGAGGGGCCGACTTTATCATTGCGGGCCGTGGTATCTACGCGGCTCCTGACCCCGTTGAGGCTGCCAAGCAGTACCAGCAGCAAGGATGGGAGGCATATCTGTCCCGTGTTGGAGGTGACAGCCAATAGAAACGTCTTATAACTTATATTAATGAACAAAAGTAAATTTTACGCCCTATGTGATTCAGTGATTTACCGTGCATTTGTTGCACCGTTCAATGCCTACGCGGCTTCTCTCAGCAGACGATAACAGTGATGAAACCCAGGTGTATAAGAATCTCGCAAGTCAATTTTAATTTCCACACCGAGTAAAGAATGTACACAATATCTTCATTTCTGCTCCTGGCTTGACGCCATCGCCAAGCACAATGGCGGCATTGTTGCGGACGGGGCTTTTGATCTCAATTACCCTGCTTAGGCTTGATTGGATTTAGAAGCTTGAGGAACACCCCTTATCCCCAATTGGAGGATGGAGCCATTTTACCTGACGTTTCACAATACCTTATGTGGCAGGCGGGGGTTTAAAAAAAAAGACCCGTCAGAAATGCTCCGGAGCTACTCGAGAGAAAAAGTAAAAAACTCTCCAGATGCTCATTTAATAAAAGAACATATATTCGTCATATTGTACATCTCTCAATTCTATAACCCGCGAGGTCTCTGGGCTTTCCATATAAATTACCCCGGACAACGAAATGAGGCGGACATTTAAATGGTCCTACAAGCAAGAACGAGTCTCAAATAATCAATTCACTATCTGACCAAGTAATTTACATCCTAGTACAATTATTTGCGATGTATGGCACCATCTCAAACAATTGGCTTGAACAATTGCGACAGTGTGGAGACTACACTGCACCTGGCCTGATTGCAAAGGAACCCCCCGGAGTACAAATAGTAAAATAGTAACTACTCCAATTTATAGCCAGAAGCTTCTTACCGTTCACTTACAAGAGAGAAAAGCAGTGTAGGGCCAAGATGAGTCCCCGATACCGTAGCATCGCTGTGATCGGCGCAGGCCCGTCAGGAATCTCCGCCGTGAAGGCCCTCGACGACGAGAAAGTATTCGACAAAATCCGACTGTTCGAGCGACGTGACCAGATCGGCGGAATTTGGCACCTAGACGACGTTCCGGATGTATTCCCAGGCACCAAGGGTGGTCCAACCCAGCAGGGTGTCCCTGCCGTTATCCCTCAGCTCCTGCCGCCTTCCCCAGAAGACACGACTGGGCGGACTGGAATTTACGAAGGACTTGATAGCAATGTCGGGGCCGAAGCCATGGAATTCACACATACACCATTTCCAGAGATTAACTCCGCTGTTTCGACTCGCAATTTTGGTCGCGCGAATCCCACTCGCCCGTTCCGAGTGATCACTCGCTACCTTCAAGATCTCTTCAAGGACTATCACCATTTGGCGAGCCTGAACACAACTGTCGTCAAAGTTGAAAAGAAAAACGGGAAATGGAACTTGACTCTGCGTCAGAAGGGTCACTTTGTGGGGTCAGACCCCAAAGAATATTGGTGGCAAGAGCAATTTGACGCCGTTGTCGTCGCTTCAGGACACTATGCTGTACCGTTTGTTCCTGATGTGATAGGCCTAGATGCTGCCTTCAAATTGCACCCGGGCAAGTTTGAGCACTCCAAATCATTCCGAAATGCCGATCACTATGTGGATAAAAAGGTTGTTGTCGTTGGTGGTAATGTCTCTGCGGCTGATGCTGTATCTGATCTGTATGCGGTTGCGAAGGCCCCTCTGGAGGTCTCGCAAAGAACTCACAACGAGGCTCTTGACTCGGCCTGGAACCTTCCAAATGTCCAGCTTCAACCTGGTCTAAAAGCAATACATGCAACCGAGAAGCACATCTCGGTAGAATATGCTGATGGCAGCCGCACCGAAGGAGTAGACAAGATCATTTTCGCGACTGGATACAGACTCAACTATCCATTCCTCACCCCAGATCCCGTCACTCCTAACAACAGAGTTGCTGGTTTCTACCAGCATGTATTCAAGATCAGCGACCCATCTCTGGCCTTAGTGGGCCAAGTTCGCGGGGCTCTTAGCTTCAGGGTATACGAGTACCAGGCTGTGGCTGTTGCACGGTACTTTGCTGGAAGGAATGCTGTTAGCCTACCGTCACCTCAAGATCAAGATAAGTGGGAGGTCGAAAGGTTAAAATACAAGGGTAACTCTCCTGCATTTCATGAAATCAAACCTGACTTCGCGGAATATTTCAATTTCTTAGTGGACCTAGCAGGACCCGCTGCAGCTGGTTCAAACGCATACACCTTGCCTCGATTTGATGAGAAGTGGGCTGAGCTCGGATTCAAAATTCTTCAACTAAAGAATGATTGGTGGACTCGGATAAGAAAGAATGAGAATGCTGTCGTGTCCGCAAAACTGTAACTAATACTCTGCTGTGAATCAGCCAAGCCGCTTTTTCCGATTTCATAACATCAGCCTTTGAACTCTAGGCCAAAAGCTGATCAGTGGTGAGGAATATCCCCCTTCATAATCATTAGTCTCAACATCCTAGTCCTAGAACTCCAGTTCACTCAGAAAGATTTGCTCGTTTAAAATTCTGTATTTGTGACTTTTATCACTCATTATGGGGTCTTTCTGAAACAACTCCTTATTTTCTTCTTTAATATTCCCGCCGTCTATCAAGCATCTCTTGAAAAGGGGTTCTACGTATTGATTTCGTATTTTTTTTCAACGGAAATTTGTTTAAACGAGCGAAAATCCAGTCAATGCCTTCTATTTTGCTGCCATTCTCATTTATTTTCCAAAGAAGCAAAAGGGGGGGGGGAAACCGACGACGACGACGACGACGACGACGGTCCATTGAAAAAAGCTCTTATACTAATCTTTACTTGTAGTGTTGATCACAACTCCTTGCGCCTCAAGACTGCTAGCATCTGTCTGGTCTTCTGACTGTTCATCTGCAGCGGAGACCTGCTCTTGGTTCCAATTACCAAATACAGCAAGCACAGTGAACGGAATCGTGAATCCCCATAGTGCAAACCCCAATATCATCTGATTCAAGTTAGGCCAGTGAGTAGCACCGACAGCGTAAGCAATAGTACTGCCAACGGATTCCCATGATCTAAGGATGCCTGTTGTTCTGGAGATATCACCATCCCCTTGGGCTCCTTTGATCTCGGCCATGAGCCAGTAAACATAAGTCTGTTGCATTTCGTAAAAGAACTTGAAGAACATGTAGACAGTGAAGGCTGAGTTGAAGAAAGTGCCATCACCCAAATCGAAGGCGGGAAGCTCTGACATGGCGGATAGTTTTGCCTCCGTTCGTGCATTCCAGGCCCACGACGCTGTGACCATAATAGCCATGAAGACGTATACGGCTTTAGATCTGGCTGATCGTGAGAATTGGTTCAGATCGAGAATTATACCAGTCGAAATATTAGCAGCAACGCCAACCACGGCTGTCAAGAAGGAGGCGAGTGCTCTTGATCGAACCGTGAAGTATGCTTGTCCAGACTTTAGCACTCTCACGGTGTGAAGAATATTTGGATGGGACTTACTCGTAAGGTAGTTCCCTTGGTACGTGGTTCCAAACTGCCCAGCGAGGAATATAGGTATTAGCAGAAGCATATACTTATTGTGCAGCTGCTTCCAGATAGCACGAGCCTCGATAGCAAGACTGGTCTTCTTCATGTAAGGGATCTTCGTGCCGTTACTTCTAACGACATTCTGAGGCTGCGACAGTAATAAAGCGAAAGGTGCTCCCAAGGCAGATATTGCAACTAATCCAAGGTAGGTTTTATAAGTGACCTTGCCAACATGACTGGTGTTGATATTCAGCGCAAGCGAAATGGCACCTCCCACGAGCGGTCCCATTTGTCGAATCCCCATCCAAATGCCCACGTATCTGATCGATTCTTAGATTTGAGAGACGAAATGTTCTATATATTTGAAACTCACCGTCCTCTTTTTTCTTCCTCGGGGTAGCCGACCGCAATGGCGGCTTCACTTGCCCACAGAAGTGAAGCTCCTATACCGCAAAGCGCAGCGCCGAGCAACAAAAACCACTCATTCCCATAGCGGTTGTTGCAGTAAAGCCCGGCCGCGTATGGTGTATAGAATGCAGCTCCTAGAAATAATGTCCATTTTGCAGTAATCTTATTGCTGACTCCACCGGCCAGAAAGCAACCTATTGACATGAGTCCATATGTCAAAGCGTTGGCGGCATTGTTCAGCATAGGCTACAAGAAGTAATTAGTGTCTTCCGGAATCTCAGTCGTGGGAACTGTATAATATCACTTACACTAGCATTGCCCCCAGCTCCAAGGTTGTTTAGGGCCGTCCAGATACCAGGCTCACAAAAGGCCACCAAACCAACAATCACGATCTGGAACAAACATGACCGGTAGATACTGGTCAAACGACCAAAATCTATAAGACCCATGGTAGTATATTCGAAAAAGAAATACGCGACCCAATTGGACCTACAGTTATGCAGCCATGTTTATAAGACCAACCTTTTGCCAAGTGTTCTGAGCACGTCAGCGCGCGGTTCAATCGCGAGAAGTGGAAAACAGCTTCAAATCTGCCGGACTCGCCCCACCATGATTGACCATCTCTTCCACGGAATTGCGTGCTCTAAGTATTCATACCAGCTTATCGGCCGAGCTGTCTGGTCTTGGGCTTTCGCTGAGACGCTAGATGGATTCCAGTTCCCAACGTGCGTGCAGTCTCCACATCGCCCCCTTTGTTACTGCATCACCCACAAAAAACAGCGCTGCAACTGGTTATCGGACGTTTTCCGTTCAAATGACACGCTTGAAGCACTGATGGCTGAAAATTCCAACAGCTTTATTGATTGGCGAGCCATCTTAGGATAATCCTCCGCGGTGCACGGGCTTTCAAACACAAAATGAGGCCTTTATCGACGTCTAGAATATACCTATCGAACATGGTGCTTCCGCGTTCATTTTTCTATGATGGCCCCGATCTTCTGGCTATAAATGTATCAAACCAGGCTTAGAGCGTCACTAACCGGCACAACATATCGTTCCCAATCATTAACCTCAGAAATAGAAGTTGACTTGGCTTCAAAACCCCCCGAAATATTGAAGTCCCGTGCTTGCCATACCTGTTCAATGACCAGACGAGCTCTGGTGACACTTGAAACACTAGCTTTTGCCATCTTCGTCAGTAACTCCAAGACCAATTTCCTGCCATCAATAGTCTCTCCAGTAATAGTGTTCTCCCAGGGCTCGTTATCAAGCGGATCCAGCTCAACTGCGGCCACAAAAAGAGGCCAGATGACATGACATGCGGACTCGCGCTCCAGGAGGTTCAATATCTCGTTCAGGATGGTTCGCACCTTTGAGCGTACGAACATATCTGTCGGTCTTCCACCATATAATGCGCAATTTAGATACACGGTGGCGGTAAGATGTTTCAAATTCGCAATTTGTTGGATGATTTCATCGTCCGGGTAGCTTTGTAGAAGTGTTTGTAAGTTATTATTCATGGCAGCGGCCCGTATGCTGAACCTGATTTGATCCTTTTCAGATGTCATGTGTCGTCGAGATTTACTCAAATCCATGATTGAGAAGAGGATCGAAACAAGAGCTGGGCTACAGCCCATCCACTCGTTAACATTTTTATCCTCCTCATCCCAGTACCTTGGCCCAAAAAGATCTGCCTTTGCACAGGCTGTGCGGCCCATGACATCCTGAAAAGCGAAAAATAGCTCGGCAAAGGATGATACTGGATGGGCTTCCTTCTCGGCTGAGGCCTCCGTTAGGCCAAGACGACTCTTCCTTAGGCGTATAAGGTCTTTGGCGCCTTGTAAATGAACAAGCCACTTCTGGTCACAATGATCGACAATCTCGTAGAGACATAGCATCATGATTATAACGAGGATTTCAGGATCATTACTAAGAAGGGAATTTTGTTCGTTGTTTATTTGACGATGAAGATCTCGCAGGACTTGGGATTTCAGCTGGAGCCCAAGTCTGCTATACTGTGAATCGTATTGCGACCAGTGACAAGCTGCTAATGCTTGAACCGCCTTCACAACCACTGGCGAGGCAGACATGCAGTATGGGAGAATAACTGATGCAAAAGGTGATCTAGATGTAGGACTCGGTACCGTGCGAGGGCAAATCTGGTTAATATAATAATCAAATAATAATTGATTTCCCAGGTCGTTCAAGGACGGAATTAGGGAAAATGCAGGTGGGACGTGCATTGGCGTCATTTTAGGGCTTCCCTGGTAGTAAGACAGAACCATTGACGGTGGCGAGGATGAAGCTGACTCTGAAGTCGAAGAGGATGCATAGGATGAGTCTTCATCTTTGTTTGTATTGACGGCAGGTAGTAAGCGGGGCTCTTCACATCCCTGGTCATTATCGTAAAAGCGTTCAAATAGAGGCACTTCAGTATTAAGAAAGGCCCAAGCATGAACGGGTGGATATTCAAGTGGAGTCTCAATGGAGGGCGACGCCGATTCGGCTCGGTCTGCCGATTTGCCCTGTTGCTGTCGATCTGAATGCTTGCCCCAAACCCCAGATCTACCAAAGGCGATGCCGCGTTGGTGGTAATCAGACTCCCATTTCAATTGAATAGTGGCTTTCGAACAGGGGATGCCCTTCTGCCAACACCGGGTGCAACTTGGCTTTTGCTCGTCGCACTTGACCTTGCTTCGACGACAGTTCTCGCATCCATTGCGGGAGCGATCCTTCACTCGGCGATCAGTCTTGGTCGATTTCAATCCCATATCTGACGATACTCGCTTGGCTGTGGCTTGGGTTGCAGTTTATCGACAAGGACGTGGATAGAGGCCCCAGCGAGAAATTCATAGTTTTCGAGTCGCACCCCGTACTCTGCTTTGAAATGACAATTTCTATCTCAACGGGAGGTTAATGATTGGCGGGTGTATCGGAATTCTATTGGTGGTCATTGGATAAAAATGGGTCGGTGATGTCAGGATTTGGGAGGAGGAAGTTCCATGCGATCGTAAGGTTTAGTGTGGGTCGCGATCTTGTCGTGTTCCAGGCCTCACACCCTGAAGTCAATGTGCTGTACATCTGATAGTATAGCAAACAGAGAGACATTGGAGCAAGGCCTAGAAGCCGTAAAATAAGCACAATCATCTCATTTGTCAACCGTTGGATTATCTCAGGGAGAGATCTGCAAGGGCTTCATCGGAGCTGTATGGAGTACAGTAGCTAAGAATGGTACTCAACCTTTGCGATGGTCTTCCTGAAAAGCACAGTTGACTCGATCAAAAGGTAGTACGTCTCAAACTACTAACATTAATGTTGATATCAAGTGGCGCTTATAGAGCCTTGTGTAAGTGTAGACTGCCTGATGACTATTGCTATGTTTGCTTCTTATGATGTATCCTCGCCTACAAATGTACCACTGGCTGATTGTTCTATAAAGAATGGTGATATTTATGTGGAGTCACCATAATTCCGCATAGCCAGCTGACAGAATATCAAGAGAGCCTAAAAATAGGCTCTCGGCATTACATGCGCGAAAGCACAGCGGGCTTTCTTTGACTTCCATTCCACCAGAGTTGAAATAACAAAGCGGTGGGGAATTTTCGATTACAAATTTGTAGTCAGCGCTCTTTGAAGCTTCAGATCCTAAAAGAACTATTGACCAATTTGAACCTGGGAGTAGTTAACTAACTTCATGTTAGTTTAATATGCACGAATCGATTACTAATCACCACTGAGCCGCAAGTCGATTCCCACGGGTTCGCGTCGATTCAGCCCCACACGTTTCCTTCTCTTTGTGACACTATTGCAATCCGCCTGCGGGCTTGTTGGGGTACCATGTCGTACGTGGAGAAGCGCATCATTGCATGCATGGATGGGACCTGGACCAATAGCGATAACGGTTATGTTCGGCCCACCCTGGACGATCCTACTGCCACGATCCAGGTACCCACGAACGTCACTCGGCTGTATCGCTCTTTGAGGAAACGGGGTCCAGATGATACAAGTCAAGTCCTATACTATCACCCTGGTGTTGGCTCATCGGGTGGCATCGTGGACACCATTGCAGGTGGGGTCTTTGGAGCCGGTGTTTCCGAGGTATACTCGCTGTGGCATTCTTAATCGGGCCGAGATCAATTCTGACTGCTATGTATAGAATGTGAGAGAAGTATATGACTTCATTGCTTCCAACTATGAACCAGGGGACGAAATCATTCTTGTCGGGTTTTCACGGGGTGCATTTACAGCGCGCGCCGTTGCAGTAAGTTTCGTAGATTTGCGAATTTCCAGATGAGACATTGACGCGAATAGGACCTGATTAAAAATATTGGCCTTCTAAATGCCAAGGGGATGGAGTATTTTTATGCAATCTTTGAAGATGTCCAGAATTGGAAAAATCCACACTACAGAGACAAATTCCCTACAATCCCGTTTCCTAACAAACCCAGTACACCAACTCATGGAACTGACTATCAAAGACGCCTGGAAGAGGTATGAAATTACTTTTTTTTGATCATTTCAATCTGTACCTGCAGCAACTAATGGTTGTAGAATGGTCTAACTCGACTTTACGACCCCGAGGGGTACCGTATCAAAATCCGCTGCGTCGCGGTATGGGAGACAGTTGGGAGTCTTGGTATTTTCAATCAAAGAAAGAATGTCATCCATCTGCAATTCTCACATTCTTCCAGGAATTCCGGATACGAACTTGTCAAAACGTCTTCATATACCGCGCTCTACCAAAGAATAAGTACATCAAATTATGCCTTCAAGTTCAAGCCTAACAATTGTATACATGCAAGTTCTACGACACGTCCCTAAATGACGAAATTGAATATGCTTTTCAGGCATTAGCTCTAGACGAGACCCGAACATCATTCGTCCCAACCCTCTGGCATCTACCCTCTCATGTCCACACCAATCTACGACAAGTATGGTTCCCAGGGGCGCACTCAAATGTCGGTGGGGGAATGCCAGATCAAGAACTTGCCAACATCACCATGGCGTGGATGATGGACCAGCTAGCCTCTATTGGAGTCGCATTCGAGAGCGGCATCATTGACAAGATGTTCACGGAGAGCGTACTCTACTATTACCGTGATCGTCCGAAAGCAGTACTCTCTTATGAAACCCCCAAAGACAAGGATAAGTGGACCGAATGGGCCATTCCATCGGTCTACGATGACCACAGGCCTGTGAGACCTTGGGGTCTCGGTGAAATTAACCAACCTGACACCGGTATCTATCGTCTTGCTGGCAAAACGACCCGAACACCCGGCATGTATCGTCATATCAATCCAGATACTGCCGAGCCCACGCGTCAATATCTCAAAAAGACCAACGAAAGTATCCATCGGAGTGTGCGTATTCGGCTAGCTCTTGAAGGGCTAGGATATGATGATGTCGGGCTCTACAAATGCCGCGCGCTCCTCAGGAAAGGACCCTGGGAACTCGAACGAATGCGCGTTTTATCTGAGCGTGTTGTCCGGGTTTCCGATGGGGAAGGAGGTGAGAGCGAACGCATTGAAGAACACGAGGAGAATCGCTGGGGCTGGGTATACTCGGGCCCGGAAGAAGATACGCCGCCGGAGACAATCATGACGGAGGAACCTCTAGGGCCTTATGAGGAGAAATTGCTTCATATGAGCAAAGGTATTTACCCCCAATAGTGTAAATTGTCACTAAGTGCATCAGTAACGAAATTAATCTACACTTCGAGAGATTCTCCTAATTTGCTAATTTTGTGATACGCAGGAAGAGGATACTACAAATCAATTCTTACCGAAGCTGGCTTTTGATAGCCGGTAACCAACCAACCCTGATGATCACGACAGATATCCCAGTCAAGTAATGGAATTTATAAAGCATTTTATATAAGTGCCCAAACATTGTTAATTATATCACTGTTAATAGTTGACTGTGCCAATACATCGTATTAGTAACGTTGCTGATCATGGCCACGGATATTTTGCAAGTGCCAATTCCTGGATGCCCATGTCCTAGCAATCCAAGAAGGCGAGAGACTTTTCTCAGATCAAAGTACGCGCCTTGACTATGTGCCACTAAGCATACCTAATTAATTAGAACGCTCTAGAAAGCGGAGGCCAAGGTCTATTGGTTCGATTGGCTTGCCACTGGGATCGAATCCGAATTGTCCGCCCGTGAAATAAACCGTAGCTGTGTTGTGTAAGGTATAATTGCCCCACTTACAATGCGAGAAACCGGAATTCCACGTCAGCCAGACCTCGTGCTCCGATAGACTTTATGATGCCTCCCATGCCTCCGGAAGATGAATCATACATAGCCAGCAATGTAGGTATTCTGTATATAGCGAATTCCGCCACCTTCCTAACTCAGATGTACCACTAGGAATTCAACACTTCGATCCCGTTCGAAAAAAAAGATTGCGCACGAGATATAAGGACATACCGAGTATCGCCATGCTCGGCAGGGACTTACTCGAGCAACTCTTTGAACACAATGACTTCTACAATTTTCAATCCACATGACCCCGCCATGTCTGAAATTAATGGCATATCCCCCATGGATACAACCAAGCCTATACAGTCGCAACATGAGAATATCCCAGATTGGCTTTGTCGATTTGGAACTATCAAACCCCAATATTCATCCGCGTCGCGGCGGCGTTCGTCGATGTCCGAGGGCAAGCCTCGCAATAATACCAGAAGGCGAGTTCCTCGCGATTCCGTCAGCCCAGAGAGAGCACGGCATCTCGAAAGAAACCGCGTTGCCGCCAATAAGTGCCGCTTGAAAAGGAAAGAAGAACAGCAACAAATTGAATCCACATTAGATATTGAAAGCGAGAAGCGGGAGAAGCTTATGGCAGAAGTGGACTTTCTACGCGAGCAGCTTTGGATTCTGAAGAACGAGATATTTACCCATACAGAATGTGGTGATGGGAAAATTAACCAACAACTTCTTCAGAACGTTACATCGAACGCGCTGCAAGAGTCCAACAATTCCCTCGGATCGAGTCCCTCTGCAAGCTTCAGCACGGGTGATTTTGCCACTGCAGAAACTTGGGTACCGCAGACCCCAGTCGCTCAGAAATCCGATGAGACATTCTTTGATTCTTTGGTGGATGTGCCCATGTGAACCAGGATTGTACGTACTGTTTTGGAACCGGTTGGGGAGGTATCCTCTGACGTCATTTATTTCATCGTTCTTGTTTACAGTCAGCCACAAAGCTGCCAGAAAGCTGCCAGTGCGGCAACAATACCTGTTAATAGCCCCAGTTTGGGTGTGGCGGTGTTCTTATTTCTCCACTTTTGCTGTCGGAAACCGGTGGACGGTACGGCGGTACATTTACACATACACGCGAGCAGACCGCTCAAAGTTTCAAGTTGTTCCTTATATAAGAGACTTACTAGTACAAGAAACAATTTTACCTGAGATTAACATACAGACTTGTATACATTCCTATGATTTTCGGTACCTTACTACAAAAATCGCTCGGACTCCAATATGTACCGGGGAAGCTTCCACAGCTCCATTGGCACTGATTTGCCGGACGCCATATCCGCCAATTACAATCATGGAATTCGATGCATCGAAATATCACGAATCCGAATCTGGCTGTGCTTCTGCCTCCGCACGTGGACTTTTGGATGTTTGTACTGGGATGATCCGAATGCCATTGATGTCACGAATGTACTTACATGTACTGCTGGTTTTGCTCAGTCAGCTGATGCTCGCGCAAGCTTGTTGGATAATTTAAAAAATCCTTCTGTTCCCCTTAGCTACAATCTTTTTTGACACGTTTCGAACCTTCCTTTCGTGCCCTTGAACCCGTGAACCCCACATTTCTCAATAATGGCTAAACCGATAACCCATCGCCCAGGCCAAAATATGGCCCAATTCTCTCACCATGATATTATTGGCACAGATTATGAAATCACGAACAGATATTCATCATTGCAGCCCGTCGGAGCTGGCATCTCTGGGATTGTTTGGTAAGAAGTCTCGATAAGTTCCTTGGCACAGTAAAATTCATGGCTAACCCCATGCTAGCTCCGCATACGATCAATTGGCAGGGGGTACGGTCGCCATCAAAAAGCTGTCCGAGCCTTTCAAGAGCGCAGACGTTGCCAAACACATGTTTCGGGAGGTAAAATTATTACAAATGCTCCAACATGACAATGTTCGTTCGTTCGTTCGCTCACTCTTAATGTATTTTAGGAAGCTGATTGTCTGGTAGATTATCCACATGAAAGATATTTTTATTTCTCCATCAGAAGACATGTGAGAATGCCAGGCCGCAATGATCCTTACCAAAGCTAATTTTCTTTTCCAAAGCTACATTATCACTGATCGCCTCCCCGTCGACCTTAGGACGCTTCTGGCAACAAGGAAGTTGGAGAACCAGTTTACGCAGTATTTTCTATATCAGATCATGGTAAGTTGACATTGGACAATCACATGAATTACAGTACTAATTCTTCTTAAGCGCGGCTTAAAATATGTCCACTCCGCCGGAGTTGTTCATCGCGACCTAAAACCATCGAATATTCTTATAAATGAGAATTGCGATCTTAAGATCTGTGATTTCGGTCTTGCTCGACTCCAAAAAACCCAAATGACTGGTTACGTTGCAACGAGATATTATCGCGCGCCTGAAATTATGCTCACTTGGCGGCGATATAACGAGAAAGTCGATATATGGAGTGCGGGATGTATCTTTGCGGAAATGATGTTGGGAAGACCTTTGCTTCCTGGCAAGTCACACATCGATCAGTTCTACACGATAACTCAACTCTTGGGAAGCCCACCTGACGAGCTGACTACGAATGTTACAAACCAAAATGTGAGTAAGATTTACCAAGCTTTATTCGACCATTGCTAATCATTCGGTGCTAGACTTTGAATTTCATTCGTTCCATACCACGCCGGGCGCGTAAGCCTCTGCACAAGCTCATTCCGACCGCTGATAGAAAAGGTAGGTCCTCAAAGTCGAAGTATTGATTCATCTATGCTAATTTCCATAGCTATTCAACTGTTAGATATTATGCTACAATATGCACCCGAGAAAAGATGCTCAGCCACTGAAGCGCTAGGTTCGCAATACCTCGCACCATACCATGATAGCGCAGACGAGCCGACCGCAGAACAAAAGATCGACTGGTCATTCCTGGAGGCGGAACTCCCAGTCGACCTGTGGAAAACGGTACTTTATTCAGAGGTTCTGAGATATCTTGGAGAATCGAGTGGGCTGAAAAGCCCGAGTACGACAGTCGATTCAATGGATATGACCTAGGTCGATAGTTAGCTTGCTTATACTTACCTAGGTATATTCGTTAATTAATTCAATATGACCAGAATGTATTGGTACACGTTTACCTAGGTCCCGCTATCTAAATATATCTTTAATCCATCAAGGAGTTATCGCTGTATCTGGGGAGATATCCACGACAAACAGGTTTCCTCGAGGCACAGAGCCCCAGATGGCTACATGCTAAGTCATGTCCATGGATGTATTTTAACGTACTCAAGAAAACAACTAGTTAAGTTTATTATCTAAGTGTATTCCTCACTTGGAAGCATATTCTAGCGTACTCGCGGACTTTCAAATAAATGACTTGGTATATCCTACGGGTAAGACGAGCGGCACGAACAAGGGCCGACGCCTTAATTCAAATGAATATTTTAGATGATATCTCAGGTAGGGATGGAGAATTGTTCATTGTCGTCAGTCGTTGAGGCTATCTATCAAAATCGTGAATTATTAGACGCAGAATCAATGCGCCATTTGACTAGCGGCAAAATCGGGAAAGCTATCTGTAATGGTAGCTGAAACACGTTCGACACCTTCTGCAAGCTCCTGTACTCCGAAATCCCACTGTCGCAGACTAGCACTATTTGCCCCAGACACAGAACCACCAGTTCCACTCTCGAAGAAAATCACTCCATCGATTTGATCAATTCTACCATGCAATCGATTTTGTTCCACCATACGTGCTGCGTAAGCCTCGGCCTTCTCACCGGCGGAGAGATCACCAGAAGATTGAAGACCTAATATTGAGCCAAGTGCATCCACTGTAATGTTCTCGTAGAGCTTGCTTGCAGCGACGAGGTTGTGTTCAATGACGGCTTTATCGAGCACTGTGGTGCCATCCGCCGTAACGGCAAGTTGATGGGGTGCTAGCTTCTTAGCAAAAGCCTTCACTTCATCCGCGTTCAACAGTCGGTCCAAAAACATTTTTTCAAGAATGGAGAACTCGTCAACCGATGAAGCCCGCTCATCTTTGTACAGACGGGAGAGGCTGCGAGATCGTTGTGGACCTGCTGGTGCAAGAACCGCACATCTAATCGCAGCTGATAGTGCAGCAAGCCTATCGTTCTCGTCAACGCCACTCGCCAGGCTGACGTTGAAGTATTCCTGTGCAGCATCAAGGAAACGCCGGCGGGCATCGAGAATTCGCGCCTGGGAAAGTTGGAAGTATAGTCTGGAGTCATGGTCCTCTAGCTTGCTTGGTAGATTCTTAATACGATTCAGGAATGCCTCTGCGCTCGTCGTATCGTCCTCTTCGAGATAGTTCCGGACAATGCGAATCCAAAGCCGAGCTTTGGCTTCATCTGTGACTAGCCGTTGTGAGCTGTCAATGTTGATACCTTGTAGTGCCCGTGCAGCAGCCGAAAAATCTTCCTCCGACTCGTACGCTTGGGCAAGGATCTCGCGGATTTGTGCATCCTGTTCCTCAGCTGAGGTCGCGCGTGATTGTAGGAGGGTGACCGCGTGCTGGCCGGCTTTGATCTTGACTTCGGGTTCGAAATTTTGGAGTACAGCGATAAATGAATCGAGAAGTGGTCGTGCGGCAACAATACTGACATCTTCGCCGAGAATCGAGTCGAGGTAGTAGACGATGTCATGAGCGAGTTCGCCCCCCGATGAGGTGTTTACAATATCATTGAGAAGCTCGTTGTATTGCTGGAGCTTTGAAGATTGCTGAGGAGTAGATTCGATAGCTGCTAGAGCAGCTGTGACCTTCTGTGAAGCCATAGATGCAGACCGTTCACGGTGACGAACAGGATGGTGTGGGACAAAGCTATTCTGGCGTTGAAGGGCGGGATATGGTGCTTATCGATAAGGAGCCATATCCGTACTTCCACTACTTCCACGAAGAACTTACCTACAAAGCTAGGCTCACCGCCCGACCCGACCCGCTGTAGCCTCAATGCTGCTCCACTCTGTCACGCACTTCTTTCCAAAGACATCTTCACGACATCTGTCGCGCCTACCTCTCTTAAACCACCTGCCAGAGCCTATTCTACCCGCGACACTTAAGATTTGTTCTCGACTAAAGCCCTAGGCGCTTTCCTCCCTCCCCACTTCGCCATGGCTCAGGTCAAGCCAGACCCAGATTCCATGTACATAAAGCCTGACCCAGATAACAAGGACACCATTCTAGCCGACATCGACGACGAGGATATCTATGAGGACGCAGGCGATCTTGACTTTACAGCCGCGAATAATAATGTATGGCTTTCACGGCTTCCGCGATCGCTATGGGAGCACTGGGCACATCTTGACGACGACGAAGAGATTGAGATCGGAACAATGAGAATAGAGGGCGAGCCGGGCGACTTGAAGAGAGTATGTGACCCCTTTTATTTCACATTGTTCGAATTTCATTATTCTTACAAACTCCGGGTCTGCAGGTCAGCTTGCGACTTCACGAACGCCCAGACAACCACGACATCCCAAAAGACTACACCTTACAACAGCAAACCCTTCTGACGGAAAATGCGTCTCATATGACCCAGAATACCTACTTATTTACCGAAAAAGACGTTCCAGGAGCTGAGAGAGGAATGGCTGTTTTCGGTGAGACTCGATCGGCTCTGTATGAGGCCATGAAACGTGATGCTCGCCGAAAAGAGCAAGGCAAAAAATGGGAACCCTATGTTCGGAAAACCGTTCCAAGTATGCCATTTTCTTTTCCTTTGGCATAATGAGTGTTTGATTCCTGACAACCTGTAGAACAAACTGCGCTTCTCGGGCAAGTGAGCGAGGAGTTCAATTGTCTGCCCGTCGAAAATGACGAGTTCCGCCGAATCTCAGAACGCAAAGCCTTGGATGCTCTCAAACCAAAGAAAGAAACCAAGTTCATCGAGAAAGTTCCTGGCGCGATTCTCCGAAACCCTGGTGGTCTGCCTGTGACTGCTGGAAAATCCTTCGTGGTATGTTGTTTATCCTATCTTGTGTCGTATGCTGTCTCCTCACACATTGTGTAGCAAAATACAGCAGCGTCCAAGGGCAAACCGCAAGAAAACAAGTCTATCCGTATGCCGCAAAACGAATTGCTCGACAGGATTTTCGACTGTTTCCGACAGTACAAATACTGGCCTTTCAAGGCGCTTAAGAAACATCTTGAGCAGCCTGAATCATATCTCAAACAAACCTTGGAAATGGTTGCCCATTTGGTTAAATCTGGCGATTTTGCTATGACTTGGGAGTTGAAGCCCGAAGCGCAGCAACACAATTACGCTTCAATGTCCTTCGGAGACGTCAAGGCCGAACTCGCCCCCGGAGGGGATAACTACGATGATGGCTCCGATGAGGATGCAATGGCATCAGGACTAGGCACGGATCACGATGATGTTCAATTTGAAAACGCTTAAATGGCCCTCTTTGTGCTACACTGGGTACCACTAACTCCTATGATGCATGCCATCAAATGAGATCTTGTACAGTAATAATACGAATTTCCTTGGATTAAGCCATAACCTCATAATTGTCACTTTAGACCAAGTCTTGTAATCGTAGTTTCTCGACAATCTCTCTCCACCTAGTGTTACTCGCAGATCATCTAATCACGTGACTGGGTCGCGCCACCCCGTTTGTGAATCGTCGCGAATCCACCTTCACGTCTTTTAGAACTGTAGTCCTTCACACTATTTATCCAAGCTTTGACATCTACTTGCAACCACCAGGATTTTGGATTCTACACCACTGCTCACTAACCACTCTAAGGTTCAGGAGTCCACCATGTCGGAGAACGACGAGCTGTTGGCGCGGATCGGCCAACTCGCAGGTAAGCTCGTCAATGTCAAATGATTACAAAATAAAGCTCACCAGACCAGGCCAAATCAACCGGGTCAAAACACAGTCATCGCAACCTCAAGGTGCATCATCTCACTATTCGCACTACGTAGCTCGACACACGCCTCATCACCATGGATGGGCACCCTATTCTCGAGGGCGCGGCCGCCGAGGAGCTCCTCACCGAAATCGCACTCTGGTGCTGAATAACAGCGGTCCAGCAGCTGGCGACACCTCATCCCCTGCCCCGAGCGAAAACGACAATGAGTCGCGCCCCGCACCGACGTCAAACGGATGGGTCGCTAAGCGCGACCGTCACATGCAGCTGATCAATTCAGCTGTATACGACAAGGAAAAGCTAATTCGAGCCAAGGCCATGGAGGAGACTCGTAAAGCGAAGGTAAAGCAACGTGCGGAGCGGGAACAAAGCAAGGTTCTTCGATTTGCACAAAATGCTACAGGCGATGCCTCTGTTTCCACCGCTGCGCAACAGATAATCGTCAATGATATACCCTTCAAAATTACGCGCGGTGGCAGCAAGCTCGTTCGAATTTCCAGTACGATTTTTCTTGAAGACCTTTCCCCCTCCCGGCTATCCGGAACTCACTCACAGGCCCTAGGTGATCCCCAAACCGCCAATGCTACACCGAAGAAAGCCACCGTCGCAGGCGTCAGTTTCATCCGAAGCAAGAATGGGAATTTACTTCGCCTTGGTGTGGTGACCTCAAAAAAGTCCGTCATAATTCGTCCTTATTTGATTATTATTATTATACTAACAGGAATCCTTCTTGTCAGGCCGATCACCGCTAAAAAGAAAGACGAGCTGTGCAAGAGATTTTCAACGACCGGTATTGTGTTTTCCGACGGATCAAACCCCTCCGCTAAACCCTTCGAGATTTCCAAGCTGACATATTCCTCAGGCACATGCTACAAAGGACCTTCATGTCTTTACACGCATGATCCAAGCAAAGTTGCCATCTGCAAGGATTTCCTCCAGACAGGCCAATGCAGCGCAGGTAACAGCTGTGATCT
>KZ119536.1:69719-80259 GCA_002153405.1 Mycosphaerella populi pn0402
TACATGTATGCATTTCCTTAGAGAGCGATGCTCGAACCCCGAGTGTCGCTATGCACATATCCGCGTCACCCCTGGTGCTCCCGTATGTCGGGCCTTCGCAACTCTTGGGTACTGTGAAAAGGGTGCCAAGTGTGAAGAGCGCCATGTTCATGAATGCCCAGATTATGCCAACGATGGCGTCTGCCACAAGAAGCGGTGCCAGCTTCCCCACGTGGACCGTGCAGGCCAAATTCGGAAAGCTGCTGCTGCAGCGGCCAGTAAAGCTGAACGTGAAGACGAGTCTGACCAGTCTAGTGAGGAGGAAGAGTACGATGCCATTGATGACGATGACGTTGATTCCGATGAGTTTGACGATGTTCCCGAAGAGCTTATCGAAGGGATTGATAGTGGCGAGATGGAGCAGCAGCAAGATTTCGTTTCATTCTAGGCCTTTGATCCAACATCCCCCGAGGATGTTCTGCTCCGCAGACTCTCGTAAATACCCCCGAATATCCCTCTTTCTACCTTATTTTTCTGTCTGTTGATTGCTCCTCATTATGTGTTTCCACAAGGGAGCCTCCGGATACCCCTCTATCGCATGTTGAATAAAAAGAGCATTAGAAAATTGAAGAAATATTTCAAGTATTGATAATTGTTAATTAATTGTTCCCTGTATTTTCTGCCTTCTGCGCTTTGCAATACCAATCTGCGCGTTTCATTAGAAAGCAAATGTTTCATTACTTATAAGCCACAAGTTTATTCAGCACCTCATGAACACACCGGAACTCGTATTTTGAGAGGCCCGTTGTTCAAGCTGCACTTAATATCTCAATCAGCGAGACTTGTAAGCGTTCCAGGGGTTATTCTAGAGCTAGCTTGAGTTATGCAAGAGAGCCGAACCTTTCGCACGGATAGTCCAGAGGTGGATCATTATCCAAATAGAGATCAATATACTTAATACTCTAATTACCTGGGTCTAGATCTTTCAATATCAGCATATATACAGAGTACACACCTGGGCAGAAACATACAGGGGAAGGTCCACAGGTATGTTTAAATACAACTGTCCAGGAAGAAGGGGGCTTAATATCTGGTAAGACTGCGGTAGTTGTTCCATATAACTTCGGCAGGCACTCCGCAACTGATTTTGGACAAGCCAATATTGCAGGTTTATTCTTTTTTTTTCTTTTTTGCACCGGCCGTCGCCAACAGCTACTTGCAATATTTCGAGTGGAAGAAAATACGAGTAAACCTGAACAAGAGAAACGTTCTATGAGAAACTATGAAGCTTGGTGCTTGAGCCAGTAAAGGTGCTGTGGCATGTTTGAGGTCTCCATGATGGCGGTTTGTTGCAGCAAAGGTAGAGTTTCTTCAATAAGTTTTTCTCCTATAAATGAGGTCCACCAAAAGTCACGGCTGCTTCTCCCTAATAAGACTGCCCAGTGCATCAGTATAAGTATGGCTAGAGGTTGAAACGAGCCCAGTGCTTCGATGAATTCATTGCTTGCTAGGCCAGGGGCTGATAGACACAAAGCTTTTATGTCACCCTCGTTATCTTCGGCATAACAAGTTTCTAGCAACTTGATCATATCATGATACACATCATGAGCAGAATTGGACGCATCTCCCACAGCTTCGTTATCATTACAGACAACTGAGTTCAAATCCTTATTAACTTGATGCAGAAGAGCGATTGCTTCCCTCTCATCAGCTTTTGCAAGTCGATGCGAAGATCGTAGAGCATTTACTACTCGCATCACATATGGAGCCTTTTCCAGAAAGGCTTGAGGAAACACAGCAACCACTTCGCACGCCCCACGTGCCAAAGTGAAAAATGCTTTCACGGCGTCTAAAGCCGTGGAGAGAGGTTGTAATTGGGAGGGGAAATAATGAGGAATCATAACGTTGGCTGCCAGAGTGAAGACTGAATGTGTAAAAAAAGCATGACAGTCTTCAGGTTTCATGTCATTCAACTGCCGGCGAAACAAAGCACTGCTCTCATTGCTGTATTTAAGAGCTAAACTTATGTACTTTCTAGGGTTGAGGCACTGCGTATTGGCAAGAATATCAAGAGCTGTGACAGAGAACATGCCATAAAGCAGAAAATCATGGGTGAGAGCAATTCGAGGCAAGCGATCGCGGAGAAACGCTTCTTCTTCGTCCATAGTGACGAAAGCCTTCCAGGTCTCTAAGGTCCAGCGGTGCATGAGCTCCAGATTGGTTATCTCATTGGAAGATAGATCAATGATTTCGTCAAGCGCATTTCCAACGGATGTCGGAAGTACAATAGACGGTGGCTCGGACGGCAGGATGCGATGGTCTGTCGAGGCAGTAGCACTATTTGAGAAATCGGTGATGTCCTCCTGAGTTCTTGACTGCAGGTAGATACAGCGAATCTTCCTAATGACACAATTTGCACAAGAAGGAATCTGCTCATCACACTTCAGCACAGTGAGAGCCAATTCAGCAACAGAAATGTCAGAAGCCGCCTACCTTTACCCGGCGCAGTTTGCAAGCTTGGCAGCCATTGCGGGATTTGGAGTGGAATTGCCGCCGCATGATAGGAGAATCACCTTCAATCGAAAATCGGAAGGCCAAGCTGATGATTGACAAAATGGTCCGTCACAACTAGTTTCCCAGCTTTGTCTTACACCTCCGCCCGCTCGGGTGCGAAACATGTTAGTAAGCAAGCTTGGTCATGATCTGTAGGATTTGGACGTAACCAACTAACTTATGGGGACAGTTACCACACTAGTTAGTCATCTCGTAGCTAACTAATTATCCTCAGCAGGACAAATACGATTGACTTATCCTCATGTTTTAATATGATGTACGTCGGAGTGCCTCCATTTCATTTACATTACATTCAAACTCAAACGAGTCCTAGTTTGAAAACCATAGCTTTCAAGTATCTAATTATACGTAGTGGTGGTAGTATCATGCTCTATGTAAATATTACGCATTATGCCTAACAATGAGGAAGATGAATCTGCTACTTTCAAATCTTTCGAAGTTCGGGCTGATGTTCTCGGGCGACTATACATGGACCTCTTTAGTGTCACTCCAGTCCTATCGTCTAATAACCATCCCCACTTCTCAAGATGCTTGGCACATCAGATCTTGTAGCCGGGAGGGGGCTGGATCTCCAACTGTTTCAAGACATCCGTGGCGTTCTTAGTCGAGAATAGAGGCACATCTTGCTGGGAATTGCAGACATGCGTCGCATTCGGAAGTATGCCATAAACAAGATAATTCTGGATAGCATTAATAGCGCAAACCGATGGCTGTGAGAATACTCCATGCTATAAAAGTGTTAATATCTTGATTTGGCAAGTCACATCATCTGTGTAGGACAAAAAAGAAACGGGAAAGACGGGGGGAAGCAAAGCAAAATATGGCATAGTACACGCACCCCATAGGCGACCTGTTCTAGGAGGACGCTATCCTCAAAGCTAGAAGTCATATTTTTGGCGGAAATCAAAGGCGCCATTGGGTCATAAAAATTGGATACGAACATAATCGGGGTTTTCGTCTTCGTTTGGAAATTGCCCATATAGATCTCTTTGGCTTGCATCTTCCATTGAGCGCATTCAAAATCTATGGGGACGTAAGCATCACCAACAAGTCGACTCTTCTTATACTTGGCATGGACATCGTTCATCATGCCTTCCATCGTTGGAGTGCGGATAGTTTTGTCGGCGCATTTTATTGATTCGTCTGCGTTGGTCGTCGTGTCACCAATCACCCCAAGGCTCTCGGAAATAATAGCACTGGTGCCGTTCCCCTCGTAGAGACTTTGAAGTACGGTAGCAACTTGCGCCCACAGATTTGGATTATAGACCGTTGCAACAACAAGGCCCTTGACAACCTCATAGGTTACCAATTGACCCGACAGCGTGACAAGAGGTGCATATTTGAGCTGGTACAGAAAATCATAGAACTCCGTCTCCAGTTCAGCTGCGGTCATGTTATTTCGTGCAAGGGCACAGTTATGAGGCGCCGCGATGCAGCCTTCAAAAAACCCTGACCAGACTCTATCAGTGTCTGTGAGCCACTCCAAATCACTTTTCCAAGAAATTCTTAGCGGACAAAATCTGTGCAACTTGCCTGGAGCATCCTACAGCCAGACTTTGGAATGTTTGAGGACCTACTATGCATGATAATATTCGTGCGAATTGATCACACCGTCTAAGACCATTCGGTCTACTTTTTCAGGAAACATGGCAGCTACGGTAGCTCCGAGTACCGTTCCGTAGGAGTGACCTAAATATAGTGGTTCTTTAGGATCTGAGATAAAGTTTTTCTCTCAATCATCTACTTACCCCAAAACCGCAGCATACCATCTTCATCAAGAGCATTCACAACGCTAATCAAGTCTCGAGCAACGAAGGCTGTTCCAAGGAAACTACCGATTTCTTTGTTTTTGAGGTAGCATATCTCAGCAATCATGCCATTTTTTGACCAGTTTTCTCCAAGTGCAGTGTCAGAAGAGTTGGTATAGGCCGAGTATTTGCTTAGCAGAGCTAATTCGGATTCTCCGTAGCATGAGCTTGTAAGAGTGGTCCCAGTTCCGCTGCATACAGAGGAGATGTTAGCTCGAGGGGAGACAAAATCGCATTATAACATAAAACATACCGTGGGTCTATTGTAACCAGATCATATTCATAACCAGTCGCACTATATAATTTACTGGTTAATCGTAACCTGTGTGAAAAGCAGAAAACATCACGTACGGAATATGAACATCCAATCTTTGAACGAGGTCATTTCGGCTGATTTGACCCGGCCCTCCGAAATTGAATAAGATACTCCCTTTCGACGGCTGCTTTACAGCTGGAGCTCTCAGCAGTTGGAGTTCAATGACTTCCTTAGAACTACTGTTCGTGTAATCCAATGGAACTGGTAGGCGGGCGCATAGGATAGTGACATTTACTGTCCTGTTTCCCTCAAATTCTTCCGCACACTGCCCCCATTGTATTCCGTGCACAGAGGTAGAGCTTGACACCCAATTGCAAAGTACGAGAAGAAATGAAAAGGAGATAGCTGGAGAAACCCTCATTTGGAAAGACTTGAAATGAATATCCAGACTCGCCACTGAGTAGTTGACCGTGGGGGGAAGGATAATAAATGGTTCCAAATAACAACGCACTTAATATGAATCTTTCAGATGTCCAAAAAACTTGAACCGCCGTGTAGGTTTGCTTGCCAGAGGATTGGTCAAAAAGGATTGGGTGTCTTTTAAGTTGTTTCGCCAATACTTCAAGGGGGAGAGTGACGTATGAGACCGCAAGGATACGATATTTGAAGATTTCTCATATCAATTGAAAAGAAGTTGCTTTAATCGAGCAGTACATATATTATCATGTGCTCTTCGCTCCCTACCAGCTCTAAGTTCGTAAACCCCACAAGGCTGTCTAACCGAAAAGGGTCCCATCAAGCAGCAACACGGGCGATAATACAGATCAGGCAAGCCATGAGAAGATTACACATCCAATCCTACGTAATTCTATGCAACATGAGCCGACTTAGCAACCATGGCGTCAACAGGCGAAGATGAAGCTGAGCAAGGTTTTAAATTCTTTGTCCCTTTTGAGAAAGCGGCGTTGCTTTTCTGCGGGGGCCACATCATTTTGTGCAGGATTTCATTGGCTGATATATCTATCACCTGCAGCTACGCGTATAGGTGGGGCTGGGCTTAGTTAACAGAGCCCGTAAACCTTGGAAGTGATAAGCAGCGCCCCAACTATTGCTCTGGGCAGCATGATGTCAGTCTCCTAAACTAGCAAAATGTTATATCAATGATTGGAATGTATTCTAACATATGTAGAATATGATCGGGCACTTGGCTGTGGCGGCTCATAAGACTCTTTTGGGACTTCATCATATACTGTATTCAGTAAATGAAGCTCAGATGACAGAGCTTGAAATTAGTGCACGCAGTAAGATCCGAGTTAAGCTGACGCATTCATTGACTACACCGGGTGGGTACACCAGAGTCATAGATTATCATGCTATCTACGGTTGTTGATCAGCATTATATGAGTGACTTTGCTACTGGCTATACCAGGGATTTCAAAGCTTCCGAAAATTGAGATTAGACCGCGACCTCTTCTTCAAATATCTTAATCATTGTATTGTGCTCAGATATCGTGACTTCACTATTGGGCATCATTATGCAACTACAAATGGGGACTTCATCATTCTCCCATTTTGTTTATTTTTTATATATCTGGATTTCATTCGCACCAAGAGCTACCTAGTAGGGATTGCTAATCCTAAATATCTTCCGGTGATCGATCTAGGCTATGTAATACACCCTGCACAGAAGCATTGATACAGGAACCACTTGCTCAACCTGACTTTAGGAGAAACATCAAGCATTGCCTTATGACAACGAAACAGGGCTCCTCAAGTTTCAAACAATACCATACGCCCGAGAACCGACCGGCAATTTGAGATTCCGCGCCCCAGAACTTCCATTGACGAATAGGAGTACTGTTCAAACGGGTTCCAGAGTGCGAGTCTGTCTACAGGGAATACCCATTTGGCAAGCGAAAGCCAATCCGCTGGTTGGATATTACTCAAGCCCCAATATTTCATTCAATTTACAGCAATGGGAGACTGGTATTCTTCATGAGGTAGTACCTCCTGGAGATGTGAATGCAATTGTAGATGAAAACTGCCTGCTATTAGATTTTCACGTGTATTCAGATGTTCTGAAGCGAGCTAAGCAAGGTTATGCTGAAGTTCCCGTACTTGTCCTTGTGAGCATTTTCCACTACCCTCTGCGTATTTTAGAAAGTAACAAGCATTTCACGACAGATTCATGGAGGAGGATATGTTCTTGGCTCTAAAGATGCATCTGGTCCAACAGTATTCGATCCTTCGGGTATCATCACTCAAGCTAAAGAGGCGTCGGGTGGAGACGTAATATACGTTGCACTCAACTATCGACTAGGCGCTCTTGGATTCCTTGCCGGAGAAAATGTTCAGAAGGATGGCAACCTCAATGCCGGGCTACTAGATCAGCGAATGGGTCTGGAATGGGTTCAAAAATACATACACCTATTTGGGGGAAGTCTCTTCCTCCATCTCCATCTCAACATCCTCGTGTTCCTTATCGTCATTGGTACTAGTCGGACTGCTGACAGTCTTGTCAGTAGTAGGATCACTAAGCTCAGACTCATCTTCAGGCTCTTCCTCTTCGCCTTGTGGCCTGTATTCGACCAGGTCCACACCTTCACCTTGAGGGCAGATAAATCCATCCTGATTCAACTGTAGCCCGTGCTTCTGGAGATCTGCAGACTTAAGTAGTGCTTTATTCTGGTTTTCAACGGCGTTATTGAAATCCTTCTGCATAGGCGCACGATTTTTCGGGATACCTCGTCCTTTCTTCGACAGTCTAGTGATAACTTGGTTATTCACTGCTAGTCGGATCTCGTCGTATGTCATATTTGTATTAATCAGCTTGCTGGTGATCTCCGACATTGTACGTGTCTTAACCATGAAGAAGAAGCGTTCCGCGTTCTGGTCACCCCACGCGATTGCCGCCCTTCCTTTGACTCTCCTAATCTCGTCTTGATCATGTTGTCTGCGTTCCGCCACTCTTATCGCGTTGTACCTCATAGTTTCGAAGCCCGACTCTGTAGTATGCCCCCGCCACAGCTTCTCTGCAGAGACAAGATCATAGAGTGCACAGATCCCATCTTCAACCTTTTCTTTATAGTTGTCCAAATATTCGAAGCATCTTGTAGCCATCTTGTACTGCTCCTTTTTCGGAAGCTTCTGGATAAGATCGAGCATTTCTGTGATAGTGTGGGCTGTCGTTTCTCCGACACGGGTCCCTGGTGGAAGTGTAGCGTGGCTGGTAGACGCTGTGCTTGGTTCTGGGCTCGACATGATGTTGGTGATAGTGCTGTGTTTCACGGCTGCGTTTCACGGCGATGTGGGATGATGAGGAGTGGTAAGTGATGAACGATAATGATGAATAATAATGATGAAGAGTGGTGATGATAATTCTGTAGTCACTGGTAGTAGAGGCTGGAGGAAAGAGAAATAAAGATCGACTGAGACGAGATTATATTATACCTCAGAGGCAAACAAAGATCGAGACAAACAGAGGAAACAAATGAATAAATGAATGAATAAAAATTTGGACCAAATATGGAAACAAATGAGTGACGGAATGAATGAAAATATAGACCAAATACAGAACATCCTTCTTCAATACCCTTCCCCTATACTCTACCCCCACAGATTTCGCGACCGTCCCTGGTCGCGATCAGGATCATGTCACAGTCATGGGTGAACCTGCTGGCGGTGGCTCGATTCTTCTCCACATGACAGCGCTTGGTGATCAAGGGCCAACTCCATTCAATCAAGTCATTCCACAAAGCCCGGCGATTGTCCCTGCCACTGAAGCACCACCAGATAAGATATTCGATCAGTTTCTGTCATTTCTAAATGCAACTAGCCTGTCAGGAAGGAGCCAGCAAAGCGAATACTAAAGTTGTCATTGCCGCCAATGCCGCCCAAATTCGTGCTGCGCCTCCAACAACATACACATATGGTCCAGTTATTTGACAAGTCAGTCAAGATACTGGTTGGGCATAATTTGTTCGAAGGATCACTCTTCTTCGATCCAAAAGTTCAAACAGAGACCAATCCCGAGATTGGCTTGAAATATCGCTTCCACGGCTCGGAACCGAGCGTATGAAATATCTGAAGAATACACTATACCCTGAGGTCTTCGATGGATCTTTCGGATATGTTGACCAAGACACAAGATAAATGAAGCTTTGGAGCGAGGCCAAAATTGATTGCCATTATAATTTGATTAGCAAGACTGATGGACACGAAAATTATGCTTGTAAGATCCATCATAGCACTTTCCAAGACCCCGAGCGCTATATCCTAACGATTTAATATTTATACAAGTTCGGAGTACCCTCTGGATTCCATTTTCAGGACTTATCGTACACCTTTGGTAACAAGTCCAGGCCAGGTTCTTTCCTAGAGGCCCAGCAATCACTGCAGGTGGCAATTGGGAGTTTCGTTCAAAATGGAGTACCAATGCTGAAAGGCTCTCGCTTGTTTACCACACTCGGCCATGTCTCATGGCCAAGAGCTCACCTTCAGTATATGGGTAAACCGTACAAGGTGTAATTGGTGGGCCAGTACTCTTTAAGCAAATATTTGCAGCCATGTAATAAAATCACCCTTAAGTATCGGTCATTGCACCTAATACTATAATTATTCGGACCCAGTCAACTCACAATGGCTTACCATAGTCCAGACAGTTCTTCCGTCATTAACCACAGCAGAATTTAATATCAAAATTTCATAGCCTCTGTCGTCTTTACTATCTAGTTTTTGCCTCCAAGGATACAAGACACCTAATAGTATGGAAAGTCGAAATGTATTGGAAGATGAAACCAATATTTGTATCTCTCACTTTGCGTCACGCACTTATGAAGACTCGCAAGGACTTGCTCGGCTTATTAGCTATCAGATCTATACTGACAAATAAAATCTTTCAAACAAAACCGTCCATGCCAAAACTATACCCAAAAACTAAAGCCCGCTCAAGACAAGGATTATGACTCACTGTCAGCGTTGGCCAGATTCCGAGATTATCAAATCAACCCGTCATCAAGTAAATGAAAGGATCAGCTTCAAGTAAACTTAATCATAGTATGACCAGCCTAAGACAGACCGACAAGAGAATCTCAGAACTAGCCCTGTGAAGGTGGAAACAGCACCCTCGAATAGGGAGTCTCCCGTCAGCCCATTTTAGCTTGCATCCAATCCCCAGCGCGGACCTAACTACCATGTGCCCAATGCTCCTCGGCGTGCATAACAAAGATCAGGCAGGGAACCCCCGGTCCACGGACCAAAGTGAGGCTACGAAGGGCTTGAGGTCGTTTCAGCGCCGTTGGGCAACGATGTATCCGGGACCAGCGGTTCGTTCACGGTGGAGATATGGACTGCTATACTGTTATGTACTTTGAGGATCTGGTCGATCACTGCTTCGAGCGTCAAATTCTAGGGCAACTTGGTAGGTATTCCACGACGACTATCGTGGCCAGGCATGATTTCATTCTTAGGCAAATAACGGACTTGGGGAGTCTTATTCGTCGGAGGCTATTAACCTCGCGAACTGTCCTGTCAAATGCTGCTTCTAGCCAACCCCAGCCCAGGTCGTGAATGACGAGATCATGAATTACGTCTGATCTAGACTCCGTTGGGTCGTATCCTAAGAGATTATCTTTAACCTTGGAAGTATCTTTTGAGACCATGAACACTACTAAGTACCTTAGTCAGGCAAGTCAGGCAGGTGGGATTCCATTGGATAGACGCGGGCCTTTCACCGCTACATCTAAGCAGGCGTCTCACGGGATCGCCGACGTAAGAGCCTATCACGAGCGTGAAGACAGGCTCCTATAAACAGACTCAGGGGCTGACACGGCGAGTGGAGTTTATCTCCCAAGAACAGGCACGTCAGGAGACAGGAACAGGCACCCACTGATCCTACTGTTGTGGGCGGGTAATACGACGGGAA
>KZ119537.1:9661-72617 GCA_002153405.1 Mycosphaerella populi pn0402
GATCTAAGCCAATTGGCAAAGAGAGCTAAAGAAGAAAGAAAAGAGGAGGAAGAGCGCGGGAGCCGCTGCCTTTTTGTACTGCTGGTCGGGGGTCACGTTTGACGCTAAAATAGCCGAGGTCGGATGGGAATAACGAATATCCGAGAATGGCCTTTATGCCTGAGGCGCCCGTCACGTCCGATCCTTATCTCCCTTATCTGCCTTATCTTCCTTATCAAGCAGATAAGCTTGCGGAGAAGTGTCCGCTGGAGGAATTGATTCCGATCTATGGACCGCAATGCAGGACTATGTTCATTCCGAGCGGGGGCTGAGCGCAAGAAGATATCCTGCACACCCCCTCTCCTTCCTGCATCTATCTTCTACCACTTCAGAGTCGTTGGAGCTATTTCAAACAGCTTTGGAACCACATTATGTCTCTCCAACAATGGGAACTCCAAGCGCAAAAGGGCAGGGACCTCTTAGAGAAATCCATTCCTAAACAATGGCTTTTGCCCGAAAACAAGCTTCCAGCACTTACCCAGAAGAATGTTATTGACTTGCCGAAGAAGAGTGGCTTGCTAAGTGGGCGTGAATTAGCCATTACGAACCTCTCCGCAACACGCTTGGTGGCTGCGATGGGCGAAGGAAGATATACAGCCGAGGAAGTTGTTATTGCTTTCCTCAAGAGATCTGTCTTAGGGCACCAACTTGTAAGGCTTTTATTCTCGAATGGCGGCTATTCACTGTGCTTATACTATACCGTGGATTAGTTGAATTTTGCTACTGAATTTCTAGCGGAGGAGGCTATTTCAAAGGCTAGAGAACTAGACGCATACTTTAAGAGAACTGGCAAGCTAGCTGGTCCGTTGGTAAGTCAATACTATTATGGTGGAGATATCGCAGTTTGCTAAAGATGACTAGCACGGTGTGCCCATCAGTGTTAAAGAGCACATCGCATTCAAGAACAAAACATGCAATACTGGCTACGTTGCGTGGTATGTCAAGAACGAAACCCGATCGGCCCAATAACTAATTTACAGCTTTCCAGGGTTGATCAAGTTGCTTCCGAAGATGCATATTTACTGCAGTTACTCTCCAAAGCCGGCGCCGTATTTCACGTCCGCACAAACCAGCCCCAGTCGCTCATGGTTAGTCACCGCGAACATAAATTTGAACAAAGTCCACTAACTTCTCTAGCATCTATGCTGCGAGAACAACATAACTGGGAAAACGCTGAACCCATTTAATCGTACATTGACGCCAGGGGGCTCTTCTGGCGGTGAAGGCGCAGCAGCCGGATTCAAGTGCTCTCCCCTCGGTATTGGCTCCGACATTGGGGGGTCGATTCGAGTACCAGCTGCATTTTGCGGTGCATATGGCTTTAGGCCAACCGCCATGCGCATTCCAATGGCAGGATCGAAAGCTGCCTGCATTGGGCAGGAAACCATTCATGCTGTTATTGGTCCATTGGCTAGCTCTTCCCTGGATGATCTCGAGCTATTTCAAAAGGCTGTTCTTGATCAAGAACCCTGGGATACGGAGACGTCATTGGTCCCTCTCCCATGGAAACGAGTCACTCCAACGCGGAACATGACTATTGCTATTATGTGGGATGATGGGTATTATTTTCTAAAGCTCAATCGCCTTTTCAAGGTTACTAACAGAACTCTAGATGTGTTCGGCCTCACCCACCAGTTACTCGAGCCCTTCGAGTTGCCAAAGAAAAGCTCTTGGCCGCAGGTATCAACGTCGTAGATTGGAAACCGTATAAACATGAATATGGATGGGAAATCATCGTAAGTGCTATGACCACCCTACACAGCGCTTGACTAACGACCCAAGTCTGCCCTTTACTACCCAGATGCCGCTTCCCTGCAACGGGAGATGCTGCGGAAGTCAGGCGAGCCTGCTCTACCTCTTAGCGAGTGGGCTTATTCCTACGGCCGAAAAACACCCCTTTCGCACCCGGAGGCATGGGCTCTCCAATACGAGCGCGACATATACCGTGACGAATACCATGCTTTGTTGAAAAATCTAGGCGTGGACTTCATACTGTCGCCGGCGTACCCCGGCGTGGCAGCTGTATATGGAGAATCGCACTACTGGAACTATACCGCTATTTGGAACGTATTGGATCTACCGTCCGCAGTGTTCCCATCAGGCCTCACCGTTGATCCAAAATTAGATTTACTGTCAGACATGGACAAGGCGTATAAGCCCCGCAGTGATGTTGATGAGCGCGAGTGGGCCAAATACCAGGGCCCAGAACGGTACGAGGGTGCTCCTGTTGCGTTGCAGATTGCTGGTAGACATTTCAAGGATGAAGAAACCCTTGCCGCGGCCAAGGTTGTCGAGGGAATAATCACAAAGGGGGGCCATGATTCTAAACTTTGAAGTGTTGCTCCTTATAGAAGAGCAGAGCGTTTGTGTATCTACTTGCTGGGATATTTGCAGATACTCCTTCCTGCGATTATATCAAAGGCCGATTGACCACCATTGGTGAAATTAGAGCTTGCATTTGGAGTTTCAAAGCACAAATACAATGATGATGCATCTATCACTCTACAAATGTCTTATTAAACTAGTTTTCAACGTACAAACAGACAACATCGTACTGTTGTGGTAAACATACCTAGGTATTCACTCGCAGCTTTCAGCATATCAAAGTCGACGACTCCCGTCCACTATAATAAACTTGGAATAGCCTTGCACGACCGTAAACCACAAGTAGGAAATTACCCGCAGCAAGTCAGAGTTTCACATACAGTGCCACAAACAACCTGACATCGAGGAACCTTTTCTCCATCAGGATACACGACACTCATATCCGACGCGACCTCGGGCTGCAATGTGGCCGAATGGATCCCGTATGCGTGGAAACATTGTGTTATGATTTTTGCAATTTCCATAAAAGACTCCATTGTGGGTTCAGAGACGACGACATGCACCGAAGCCAAATTTTTCTGTTGGTTAAGCTGCCACACATGCAGCTCGTGGATAGAAAGGACACCAGGGACCTGAAATTTTGATCCTTTAGTCAAATCACACATGTAGGGAGTAACCAGGAAGCTTACTTTTTCAAGATCATGCTGGACGTCACTCAGGTTAACGCCGTTTGGGGCACTCTCCAATAGAATCTCACCCGTTCTTCGTACTACTCAATCATAAGCTTAAATTCACAAAGGCTTCCGTCCTTGTGCGAATCTGGAAACTTACTCAGGGGAATCGAGGACAAGAAAATCATAAGAGCTATGCCCATGCTCACACCCGGATCGGCATAGTAGCGGCCCTCATACTTGGCGAGCCAGATGACCAGCGCAGCGGTAATGACACCAAGATTATTTGCCGCATCGCACAGCACATGCAACATGACTCCCATCATGCCGAAATCGTGGCTGTGTCCGTGAGCGTGACCATGATCGTGGTTATGGCTATGAGAATGCCCATGACTACGGGCGTGATCGTGATCATGATCATGTCCGTGATGTATACACTCATGACCAGAGGGCTTTTTATCTAAGCCTTCAAAGTGGGCATGCTTATGGCCGTGGTGCTAGAATTATTTAGTAAAATTAAAGGAGTCGAAGAGAATGGAGTTTAGAGGAACGATACCTTTCTCAAAGACTCTTGATCATCCTCACTCGTGGGAGTCAATGGGTCCTCAATTGTTTGAAGTGGGCCATGATCGTGACCATGGTGTTCTGGTTTTTGTTAGATAAGTCGTGAAGTAATGGGGATTCTCATACCATGCAAGAATGTTGCGCTAAGCAGATTTAGCGCCAAACCAATGGACCCTACGATAAGGACCAATTTTGGTTGTTCGATACCTGTTCCGATTAGAGACTGAAAATTAATATCAGGATTGAGCAACTTACGCTCCATGGAGATAAATCGTTCGATAGATTGGAGGAACACACTGATCCCCAAAGCAAATAAAAGGACGCCATTGAAAAATGCACCGAGCACTTTGGCTCTCTGCCATCCAAAGGAAAGGTTATCAGGTGAATCTCCTTTTTCTGAAATCTAATGATGCGGCTTTTAGTACTAGTTTTGGTCAAAGCTGAAGGTGAATATCATACCCTCACAGCCACCAGGGCAATAATGAAGCCAATCAAATCATTCAACTAGGAACAGTCAGTGAAACCCTCGGCTTTGGTTGCGAGGGGTTATACATAGTGAAATGCATCAGCAATCAAGGCTAATGAATGTGTGTAAAATCCAACTAGATAATCAGAGATTAGCTTATCTGATAGTAAACAAGGATTAGTTTTGCCTACCTGAAATTTCCCCAATAAAAAAGCAAGTTGATATGAAAATTACAATACTCAATCGCGTTGAAGGCGATAAACAACCCATAATCAGGCGAACTCAGCTCCAGGCCGAGTATTTCAAAACCAGACCAGTCGAGGAACAGATAAAAACCAGTTAAGGGCAGGAGTACCCTCCACAAACCTATGAAAGGTGTAGAAATGACAATTACCTGCTATTATTCATAAACGAGAGAGAAAGAAAAAAAATCAAAAGGAGACTGACGTGTTCGAAATATGCCACAAAGAAAGCTCGGCGATCATGGTCCTTATGTTTGACTACGCTGCAGCCATCGGCGCATAGCGAGGCGCCAATGGTGGACCCAATTATCAGTATTGGAGCTTGGACTAGGTATGACAGAGCGGAGCAGCATGCCGCTTAAGGGTGACCCATTCAGAATTTTCTTTGAAGAGCACCCCCTGGCTCGGCCTCTGAAAAGACTTGTCGTTTCTACACCGCGGATCTACAAAATGACTACCAACTTGGTTTAGATCTCATATCGATACGACTTGATTCTTATTGTTCTATTGTATTTTGATAGGTTTCTTGAGGCTATGTTTCGAAGTGCTACACCGGGTTTATATGCTGAACTACAGCCGTTGTCGCAGGTGACGAATTCTACCAAGCTTTACAAATAACGTTAATCCTTTGAAGACCCGCACGAGCCACCAGTCTGAGCAAATCGGAGGCACGGGATCTGATTGGAAAGCTTATTAATTAGCTCTGAAGATTGACAGAGAATATTAAGGGGGGCCTTGAATTATTTGATACGCGGAGGAGACATGCATCGCACCGGAGGACAGGGATGCTCCACTTTTCGTGGCGTTTCAGGATTTGACACTGCCAGGAGCGATGGATCAGCGAAAGAAGTAAAAGACAGCGCAGCACAGCGTGACAAAGAATTTTGAAATCTGATACTTGAAGGGGTAGATATGTCCCAGCCGTGGTAAATAGGCGTGATTGGCGTCGGGGATTGTTTGGCAGATCATCACGCGAAGAATGCCAGCCACGCCTACAACCCTAACTTCAACCCTTCCTCACGATAGAATTTGAAGGTGAATCTTAATGAATAGAATAATCTGAGTTTGAAGGATACTTATGATCATTCAATCTATGCATATGATTGGCCAAGAATCAAAAAGACACGAAGATCACTGCGTCAGAATACGAGGATCGCTGCAACTCTTGCCTTGAAATCCTAAAATGTGATACCAAAAGAAAGGCCAATCAATGCTCTTATGCCCCCCCCCCTCCAAAAGAACACAGGACTTATCGAAAGAGAAAGCTTAACAGACAAAATATGCAAATCGTAAAACAGTGAATTAATGACTAGTCGTATATATTCGTACCTAATTCAAGGACGCAGGATCATAACAAATTTGGTACCCAGCATCTTGGTAGAGATTTAAGCAGCAACCTGATCCGCCAATCCATCCAACTCACGCTCCCAGTTTCTGTGTCTCGAAACATGCCAGATAAACTGTTCCGCCACACCCTTCGACTTAGGCCCAACGGTTCCAACCTTCAACAACTCGCTCGCGCCGCCATGTCCAGTCACAACACCATATGACTCCTTTACTTTGTCCCCATGCGCGGCAATCTTGACTTCACTCAACCCAATCTGCCTCTCCACAAATGGAACAGCCTCATTAACGGCCGCGATGGGCTTTAGATGAGCGAAAGACTCAGTAATCCAAAACTTCGCAACACCATTCTTCGCCAACGTCTGCACATGCTTGCCACCCGGAACGAAAGTCGCATCAAAGAGCGTCGAGCGCATGCCGTTGAAAAAGTGGTCCGGCACGACCTTCTCGCCAGATTCCGCAGCAACGCCTTGTCGCTGGGCTCCGATGGTAAAGACGAACGCGCCGCGCGCAGAGAGTGCCTCCTTGAAGGTCGTGTATGAAGGGTAGTCGAAGCCGTCGGCAATGAGAATCGCGATACGGCGAGTCTCGATAACGGGATCCTTGGGCATAAACTCCAGCTGGCTGAGACCCTGTGCCTTGTGACCGGGGTTAGGGCGGGTAGCTTTGTTAGGAGTGTCGCCGCCGACATTCTTGGCGACAGCTTGTGCGAGCTCCAGGCTGACTACTGTTAAGCGCTCGGATAAGCGCTTGTAAACGACTGGATCGTCACAATGGTCAAGTTCGAAGGAGAAAGCTTTTGTAAGGTGCAATTTCTCGATGGGGGAGAGGGAGTTGTAGAATGTTTGGGCTTGGTTGTAGTGCTCCTTGAATTTGTCGGAGAACATGCGAGCTTTAATGCCATTTTGTTTCTCTGGGAAACTGGTGAATCCGCCCTGGGCTGGGGTTGCAGGTGGGTTCGCCTCGAAGCGGTTCGGCCAGTAGTTCACTGGGCCTTTTGTGATGCGATGACGTTTGCCACCATCGCGGTTGACCAAGTTGAGGTATGGGCAGACGGGACGGTTAATAGGAAGTTCTTCCCAGTTGACACCCAGGCGTGAAATTTGGGTGTCAAAGTATGAGAAGTTACGGCCTTGCAAAAGCGGGTCGTTGGAGAAATCGACACCGGGGACGATGTGACTGGTACAGAAAGCTGCTTGTTCTGTTTGGGGGAAGAACTCATCCACGTTACGGTTGAGTTCCATCTGGCCGATATATCGGATCGGGACCAACTCTTCAGGCCAGACCTTGGTGGCGTCTAACGGATCAAATTCGAAGTCATCGAGTTTCTCCTCGGGGATGAGTTGCAGGCCGAATTTCCAACGTGGGAAATGGCCAGCATCGATGGCGGACATGAGATCCTTGCGGTGGAAATCAGGGTCTTGACCACAAATCTTCAATGCTTCGTCCCAGACTAAAGAATGCACGCCAAGCTCGGGGGTGAAGATGAATTTGACGAAATGGCGCTTGCCCTCTTTGTTAACGAGAGAATAGGTATTAACACCGAAACCTTGCATCATTCGGAAAGATCGAGGAATTGCTCGATCGGACATTTGCTACTCGATAATTAGTATGCATTGGTGGGAACTACCAAAACCAGACACTTACCCAGTAGTTCATGTGTGTAGTTTCGGAATGCATATATACAAAGTCCCAAAAGTTGTTGTGGGCACTTTGGCCTTGCGGGACCTCATCTTGCGGTTCTGGTTTCACGGCGTGAACCACGTCAGGGAACTTCATCGCGTCTTGGATGAAGAACACAGGGATATTATTGCCAACAATATCCCAATTACCCTCAGATGTGTACATTTTCACGGCGAAACCGCGGACATCACGAACTGTATCCGCGCTGCCTTTGCTACCTTGAACGGTAGAGAAGCGTACGAATAGAGGCGTTGTACGGCTTGTATCAGTGAGAACGCCTGCACTCGTGACATCTGCAGCGCTCTCAAAGAGCTTGAATGTACCAAATGCGCCTGTACCACGAGCGTGAACAACACGTTCGGGGATCCGTTCGTGGTCAAAGCGCATTATCTAAGAATCGTTGTAAGTATTCATTCAATGCTCAGGCATTAGCAGCTGTAGAGGAGACTCACTTTCTCACGGGCAACCTGATCCTCCAACAAGGATGGTCCAGTGTTTTTCTCGCTCGCGACCCTGAGCCAGTGGTCTGCATCGGAGATCTTGATGCCATAGTCGGTTGTCATATGCTGCTTGTCATTGACCTCGACAGTATCATGCTGCATGTCGGCGAATTTGCTGTCGGCGACTGTTGTTCTGCCTTTGGCTGCCATATTGGATTGTCTTAAGTCACTTCGATTTTAAGACCAGAAACCAAATTTAGAGATAATATAAATTTACACAAACGGGGAAGAGGAATCCGGAAAGTTCGATGATGATATTTGAATCGTAGTGGATGAATAACCAGGAAGGTCTAGAAGACAGCAATGATGTAATAACTGTTAAATGCTTGAAAATGCCATCGCCAATCACAGCAATTCCGAAAGAAATCAAGGTGTGATGCCATGATATAGGAAGGTATCTTTACGATACGGGGCATGCGACAGCCAATGGGATGTGTGACGGATGACAGAAGTATGACCAAGTGGTTCGGTCATGATAATTACATAGTGTTTCCGCAGAATCCAAGTGACGAGCAACGAGCCCGAAAACCTGTTGCGGAGCGCAGTATACAAGATTCAGGGCAGACCAGTTTGACAAACTCCGCCAACATGATTTGCAAGTCGCGTTTCCTGATCTTTTTTATGGGACCTAATACATAATTAGCGTGAGGGATCAATAATCTTCACTGGACAATGCCTGACTCAGCAGTACAGTCTCGATCGATCGAAGGAATCCTGTTCACAACGCTCATGGATAAAGATGATGTCATTACCCTTCCGGCCATATAATACTTTCGCCGTATGAGCGGATGGGTCTGGTAATTTGATCTGACTAGAATTGCGATATCGTAACTATGAAAAATCAATGTAAATTGGTAAACGAATTCCCAGCCCAGACATTACTCAGATTGTAATTATGCTGGGCGACCACATGTCGATCGTTACCAATGCAATTTTTGGTGACCAATTGTGAGCTATTTTCAATAGAAAATGAAGAAATATCTTTATTGCAAGGATACCAAGTCGGTGAGAACCTTGGAAGATGAAGCTATCGTGAAAGACAAGCTCTCATTTCTGATATCCTATCAGCATCCTTCACACCGCCCGCTACGCGTTGATGCGTAACAGAGCCTATGGAGGAATATTCCACGACGGAGAAGTAGCATCACATTTCCGTGAAGCGAATAAAGAGAGTGTTGCGAGCACCGCCTCATCAGCATAGTCATCTGGCCAAGGGGATGTTTCCCCAGAACTCGGGTTCGTAATGCTTGAACAAGCCCAAATATGCACAATTTTATCCTTGCTTACAACTCGTTTCAATGCCATCACTCGGACTCCACCCAAACGTCACGATTGTGAGCTTGCCTCCAGATTCGTATATATCAACACCTCCCACGCCCTCGACGACCTGACGCTGATTTGCGGGGTTGAGCAGCAGCCCACGTTCGCTGGCGTTGGCGTTGGCGCCAAAGACGCCGGCCCCAACTCTTGCCTTTGGTAAGAACCCTGTCCACAACACCCACCGTATGGATACGCGATTGACTAGAGTGATAGAAGTGATCGACCCCCCGGAGCCGCCGGCGGGCCGTCACCAAATCCCTGGAACCCAAAATTCCGTCCACGCGGACCGCCCGGCGGCTTCGGTCGAATTGCGTTTAACTTGAATCCTTCGCCCCTGTAAAAGCTGTATCTGGTGTGATTATCTATCGAATGCGCAAGATGACCAATAGCTCTCAACTCATACAATTTCATGGGTTTCTCTAATGTATGACCGACCTCACAGCTCTTAAATAGCATGGGGTGGCCCAAGGTCGATCTACACCATCTTTCAGGTTCGACCTTGAGAGTACCAACTTCACCCATTGCCATCTTTGCATATACTCCCCTGTATACGTATCTCTGTAACTTCCTTTTCCTCCACAGAAACACAACTTGACTAAATATGTCTACTATGAAAGCTTTCATGGTAACCAAGCCCGGGGTGGCAGAAGTCGTTGAAAAACCCCTCCCGCAACTACGCGATGGCTACATTCTGGTCAAGGTCGTTAGTGTAGCCTTGAATCCAACAGATTGGAAGAGCATCAAACGATCTCCTCAAGGGAACATGCTGGTCGGATGTGACTACGCCGGTATTGTCGAGAAGGTCGGAAAGAACGTCCAGAAGAAATTTAACCCAGGTGACCGCGTTTTCGGCACAGCGCATGGTTGCAATCCACAGCAGTCAGAAGACGGGGCATTCGCTGAATACATTGTCGCCAAGGGTGATGTACAATGGCGAATCCCAGACGATGTCTCTTTCCAAGAGGCAGCTACCTTCGGTGTGGGGGTTGTGACTTGTATCCAATGTCTCTACCAAGGCCTTGAATTGAAATGGCCTGGTGACAACATAACAGGGCAGGCCAATAAGGAGGCGGTCCTGATTTACGGTGGCTCGACTGCGACCGGATATGTGGCTATTCAATTTGCAAAGGCATCGGGATACAAAGTGATCGCCACATGCTCGCCACACAACTTTGACCTTGTCCGAAAGGCTGGGGCTGATGCTGTTTTCGACTATAAAGACCCCGCATCACTTGAGGAAGTTCGCAAACTTACAAACGGCGAACTCAGATTTGCGATGGAATGTGTTGCCGTTGAGGCCGCTGAAAACTTCTGCGCCGAGGCATTGCGTCCTGAAGGCGGCAACATTGCTTCTGTTAATGGACTCAAAGCTATGAAGCTTCTGAAAGAAGGGGGTGGTATAGAAAGTCGACAGGTTACAGATGACCAAATCCACGGTACTCGCACCTATGCATTCGCATATACCGTCTCAGGCGAGGCCTTGTTCAAGTTTGGTGTTCCTATTAAGGCAAGGCCAGAAGATAAGGAATATGTCATGTCCATGACCCAGCTGATAGAGAGCCTTATAGCTGAGGGCAAATTAAGGGCCATTCCTTACCAGGTCAGAGCTGGGGGGCTATCTGGCATTGTAGATGGGATGCTTTCAATGGAAAAGGGTGAAGTCACGGGCACGAAGTTGGTCTACAACATCGCAAACGACCTCTAAAGTTAACAGGCCACATTTCTGTCACCCTACTAAGAGATAATATCATCAATTAGTGAGACAATATGGACTTTCTTCATTCATCAGGTCATTCATATCGACGTGTACCTGTTACGGCAGTAGATTTGGTATAGATGATCTCTCGCCTCCCCCACCCCCCCTTCCCCAACCATCCTACCGTCCCACACATCTCGCTGGAAAGTTCTCAGTTATTGGTAATCCGATGATAAGCCGGCTCCATACCCGCACACCCCAGTTGCCATCAGCAGAATATAAATACATTTAGTAGCCAGAAGGGGGTTTCAAGTTGATAACGCCTCACTGCTAAAAAATTCGGAGACATTCAACACCGACAGAACCCGCCTCACAACTTGGCTTTCCATGAAATATTTTGGAGAATTGAGTGGTTGCTTTAAGTGATTACATTTGCAATATGCAAGAGCGATAACCCACCACACGAATTTCAAAATCTGGTGTAACTGTTGTGCTTAGGCGTTAGTCTAAGGGTGTAAGCCTCGGACTCCTGCCCTGTGTGCACACCAGACGTGCCAGACCTTCCCTTGCTTCGCCCGGACGAGCTGAACATTCCAGAAAGATGACGTTTGGCAAAGGGCTTCAGCGCAGGAACCGTGGTACATACAATCCCGATGTTGATCTCCACGTACGACCAGTAGAACTGGGTCGTGATATCCCACGTGTAATCAGCGGATCCAAGGGCCTGAAACATCTGCAGAGTACGCTTGATCGCGATAGCGCAAACAACCAACCCAGAAGACAAAAGCACAATCACAGATATCCTTTGGGCAAGGCGCATGTTGAGTCCCATGATGATAGGAATAGGTAGCAAGACTGTCAAGATGTCCATCACGATATTGGCCACGCTTAGAACAGTCATAATTGTCGTCGTACTCAGGCATGTACCAGTTGTGATACTAATATCCCAGTTTTGTGCCATGGGATTGCAGCGGAAGATGAAAAGGAAGGTGTAGGCAATGACATAGCATACACAAACTCCCATTAGCGTTATAGTCGCGATGCGGAACCAGCCGTGGGAAGAAAGACGGAGATAGAATGCGAGAATGGAAAGTTTCGAAAAGATGACTGCCCATGCATAGAATATTGTTATAACGAGTGTCCACTGAATTGATCATGGTTTGTCAGTCATATCTCCAAATAAATCGGAATGAATCACTATTGAGACCCACTATACCAAGACTTGGGTTGTACTGAGCGAAAGTCACATCCCACATATGAAGGCCGACCCCTGCCTCCATGACTGAAGAAACAAAATGACCGGTTAGATATGATGCTTGATCCCAAATTTCGAACAGTGATGAAAACAAGGAAAGCTTACTCTTGAATGAAAATGGTATCAACAGAATCGAGCATATTATAGCACAGCAGACAAAGACTATATGCGAGAACGAAGTCAGTACTGCGCCATCCAATCTCTCTTATTTTAGCGATCACAAGGGAAAGAAGACTGGTGCTTACCATCATCAATCTGGAATTTGGCTTCCGTGAGAAAGAACCGCGTGTATAAGCGAATCGCAACAGTCATGAGAGCAATAACTGTTGTAGTTATAGAACATGCTGCCATGTTTGGCTGGATAGTGTCGCCAGCAAAGCGAGAAACCCCCGGTGGAGGCTCTGCCATATACATTGGTGTCGCAGACATTTCTTTGCTTCCCTGTCTTCACGCTTGTCGAGTCTATTGATTGAATGGCAGATGGGCCACCTGAAGATAAATCAGGGAGCGGGCATCAGGAAAATTTTGCATCTCTGTGGCGCTTACGTAGATGGCACTCTAATTATTTCTACAAATTTCGTTGGTACTCTGAATTCCACAATGTCTTGCTTGACATGAAACCTGCCGCAAAAAAATTGAACCAGGGCTTTGGGAAAGGTAGCGCGAAAGGATCACGAGGGATCACAATCCTGGCGCCGTCTTGACGTGCCGATCTTCCATCCCATCTTACCCCATAGACCCCGCTTAAAGACGTTGGAACATATTTTATTGGGCTCTCTGACCTCTTTTCCCGTTCGGCTAGCGTTCCACACACAGGGTACTGCGCATAAGCACACGTCAAACGTATTTAGGTTACGGGAAGAAGCACTGACATCCGTAGGAGTGGCTTCCTATCGGTGTATCATCATACCCACACGATCGCTACGCCATGGTCGAGAAATATCAGTAACAGTGAGTATTTGATCTCTCAAATACTAGTCAGGTGCTGACTAGGATACGATGTAACCATGCAAAGTTAAGAACCGGGGGCGTGTTAGATAGATCCAAAAAAATATATATATGATCGGCATTGGCTGTTGTTTCATTCTAGGCTCATACTACACGTCGAATCCGTTCATGTTCCAGACCGTGGGGGGGGTGTCTTTTTTTATATTTCCGTACCTTTGCATATCTGGCGTTGCCCGTGCCGGAATTGGCGGTCCGATGTGGAGACAGCAAGAATCCCAGACTTGCTTTAGCGGCACGTCATTTGCTGAGTACACCGTTGGATGAGAAGAACTAGTGACTAGTTTGTTCAAAGGCCTCTCTCTCGGTTATGTGTTATCCAAGGCTACGGAAATTGACCCGAATGCTGAGCCCGGAGTGGGCAGAGGATCTTTTAGTAGGAGGATGACACATGCATGCTAGTTTAAATTAACTAAAATATAGCCTGTAAGTCTTGTTAATGAGTACACACATCCCCTTTTCTTTTCTTTCTATCCAGTATCTTTTAGTCATAGGGAGAAAAGTACTCGAAATGGTGCTTTCGCTATCCCCTATAGCCCTTGTCATAGGCATAGGAGTCTGTGTCGGAGTCTACTGGCTCTTAAGCTATGCCCACCTTTTTTGGATACATCCACTGTCAAAGTACCCAGGCCCGCCACTAGCTGCTGTTTCAGAGTTATGGTATGCGTCGGCCTGGACGGGTGGCTTCTGGAACAGAAGAGTCCACGAGGTGCATGAAAAATATGGCGATGTCGTACGAATTGCGCCAAACGAGCTCTCATTTGGTACTGCGCAAGCCTTTCGCGATATTTATGGCGCACCGTCAAAAACTCGCAAGCTATTCCCCAAGTCTGATCGTTTCTATGACAATGGGCACACGAACATTGCCTTTGTACTTGACCCCGAGGAGCATGCCCGACAACATCGCATGTTCGCTCCACAGTTCCGTCCCTCAGCCGTGCGAACACAAGAGCCAATTGTACATTCCCACGTCGACCTCTGGGTTAATTTGATCAAAACACGAGGCGAGAACGGAGCGGCTGCGGTCGATATCTCGCGGTGGTTTGAATGGCTGACATTCGATATCATTGGAGAACTCACATTTGGCGAGTCATTCAATGCCACACGTGACAATAAAAGCCATCCATGGGTATCCATCCTCCTTGATGCCACTTACAGTGGCTCCATCTTCAATCTTCGCAAGCGGCTAGCCTTCGTGGGCCCTCTGCTGCGCTGGATGCCATACATCTCAGCCACAGCACGCGCTGCCCTCGAGTCAGTTGCCCAGCATAGCGAAATGACGCTGGCCAAGACCCGGAAGCGCATAGAATCTGGCCCTGCACGGAGGACTAGTGATAATTCGACCATCGATGACTTTCTTGCGCATGCTATTCGCGCCGGTGGAATGTCGGACACCCAACTTGCTGACCAGGCCATGGTCATGCTGACAGCGGGCGCCGAGACCAGTGCCACAGCCTTGACGGCGGCCATGTGGTATCTATCAAAGCCAGAGCATGCTCATTGTCTCTCGCGTCTGCGCTCCGAAGTGCGCGAAGCATTTGCCACTCCTGCCGATGTCACTGGAGATGCCACTGCTAAGTTGTCGTATTTGAATGCAGTGCTCGAAGAGACGATGCGGCTTTTCCCTCCATCGCCCGTGGGCCCGCCCCGAGTAAGTCCTCCTGGAGGAGAGGTTGTCGATGGTGTTTTCGTTCCTGGTGGCGTGTATGTCTCGGCAGATGTATGGACTATTCATCATGATGCTCGCACTGTTGGAGAAAGCCCTGAGGAATTCAAACCCGAGCGGTGGTGCGACAGTACTGGGAAGCCATACACGGTGCCATTTAGCATTGGGCCTCGTATGTGTATTGGGGTCACTCTTGCCTGGGTGGAAATGCGTATTGCTTTGGCAAAGGTGGTACTTGCGTTTGATTGGGAACTGGCTGGAAATATTGAAGGTTTGGACTGGATTGAGGAGGCAAGGCTTAAACAGCTGTGGAAAAAAGCACCCTTGATGATTCGATTCATTCCAGTTAAGCAAAATGTATGACCTCATGGAAGGGGCAGTTTATATCAATTTATGTTTGGGGTTCGACCAAAATCCTTGGCTCCCACTCGTTCATTGGAAGTAAATCAATTTTTTCGAAGACATGACCCGAATCTTTATGACAAGGAGAAACTAAGAATATTATACTAATTTCTTCTGTCGTGGACGTGCGCTTGTCCTATCAAACATGCCGGAGGCAAGCTGAACGATCATATGATTAGTTCTATAGCTTCTCATCGATAATGAATTGTCGTAGTATTCAAAATCGAATGTGTTAGAACTTCTCATAGAGCCGCTGAATCGCCGCACAGTAAATGTAAAACATTCTCAGGAGGAAAAGAATCTCGCTAAGCTCACTACTTCTATGATTTCTCCGCTTCGGAATCACAATCGTCGTCTTTACCAGTGACTTTCTCCTTCGGCAGGACAACTAGTCACCTGATGTTTTTGCTTTCCTTCTCCTTCTTTCTATCCTGTCTATCCTCCCTCCTACAGCTTCCTCAACCTGCTTTCCTTCAACCTGCCCTCCGATCAGCCTTGGAATCCTTCTCATTCTGCTTCTGTTCGGCCTTCTCGCCTCATGCGAACCCTTCGTCTTCGTCTTCATCCACCCTTCGGGCTTTGTTCGTGTCTCCATATTATCGAAAGTTATTGTCATAACACGAATTTCGGCTGCAGCGAACCATATTGCTGCTGAAAGAATTGCTGTTGTGGTGCACCTTAATTTCCCCAGTGGCTTGGATACCCTTAAGGCTCTCCATAGCCCTGAGCAATTCCACCGTATTGTTGCTCTTGATATGGGTTGTATTGGTCTTGTGGTGCGTCATAACCTCGGCATCCACCCAGCCTGCCCTCATATCCACTTGGCGATTGCTGGCCATTTTGGCGGGCTTCTCTCTTGGCTCTAAGCATTATAAAAAGTATTGCCAGTGAGTGTTAATTTTGGCGCTGGGATTGTGTGACTCAAGTTGCTTCTTCATAGGCAAGTTTGAGCCCGGAGTGATATTTATACTATCCCAAGTCGTCTAAATTTACCAAAGAAGCTTTATGATATACGGAAGTATACCTAGGTATGCTTTGAAATCAACTTTTGATTTCTCCTTTTCGACCCAATTGTAATGCCATTATCTAACAATGTGCTGGTCAGGAGACGTGAGTATTAAATAGTTGCGCAATATGCTTTAGTGTGGTTCAATCAAGGGGAATATCAAATCCTGTCACAGCACGGGCCCATGCAAAATACAGGATTTTTGGAAGCGATGGCGCTTGTCCGAGAGGCCAGGGGCCAGTGCACCCAAAACCCTTGAACTCGGCAGCCATGAGTCAATAAAAGTTGATTCGCAAGCATGAGTTGAACTTTATTCCTTTGACAAATTAGATTTTTTCTATTTAGGGTGTCACTTATTATCTTTTTCCCCTTCTCTCAAAATAGACAGATAAGATGGCCAAGTTCCAGGGTCTCATAATTTGCTGGGCGCTCGGTGCCGTGCGAGCCGTGGAACACGGCCCGCAAATCTTTCGGGAAAACGGCAGGCGCCACAGCCACATTGTCGCTAGCCCTACTTTGATTCGCAACCTTATTCTAGAATTCCGTACAGAGCTTTGAGCATCGAAATGTTTTCAGAAAGTCAGTTGCTGGCATCCTGGTGAGCAATCTTATATAGCTTTATTTATTTATTCTACTGGAATTTTGTCCATTGGGTGGATAGATTAAAAATTCGAATAGCGTGCTCTTACATCTTCAGTTTTTAGAATGACAGATATTATTGATAATGTTAAACATGTTGGGATAGGACATAGAAAGAATGGGTGCTTTGCTGGTGGAGATAAGGATGGTGAGAACACGGATATTGTAAAGCGCTTCGATAGATAATAGGGCACCCGATCACGGGCTATCATATTAGTGCTGCGTGATCTATGTAGTCAACGAAACTCCTTATCCATGGAGCTTTGCTTGTTCTAGAAGAGGCCAGGGGAAAATCACTCATAGAGAGCTTATCCAGGCTAACCAGTTTCTGATAGTCTCAAAATATCAGAAATGTTTTCTCTGCAAGTGATTGGGCGATGGGCGATCGACCGATCGGCCTAGGCCAGTGGTGCCTTAGGGGGCTGGTTCGGGTCCCTGTGCCGGGCAGTTATTTTCGGCACCACCGTCCCATGACTGCGAAAAAAAGCGCAACAGGTCTAACCAGATGTAAATTAGGCGAGGAACAGGGACAAGTTATAAACGCAGTCTACTACCAGCTATCCAGTTCCTCATCAACATCAATTCACTTCACTTCTCAATCATCCAATACCATCTCCGGTATCCAAGCCACTCAGACCAACCAAGTCTTCTCCACTACAAACCTCCAATACAAAATGGTTGCTGTTCCTATGATCGGTGCTGGCCCCTACGGCACAAGCCCCAAGTCTGCTCGCTCCAGCACCTCCGCCAAGCTCGATGCTTCTGAAGTTGAGAACATCTTCCAACAAGTCAACTTGGCCCGAGAGCAGGCCTCAAGCTCCTCTAGCCGCCCAAGCTGGTTCTCCCGACAGTAAGTTTAATTCTCGACTTTTTTTTTTTGGACATGCGCTAACAATCGGGACTAGGTACAGCAAATTCCACCGTCGCGGCAGCAAATCTGACTCGCAGTAAATGTGGGCGGGCCCACATGGATGGCGAACGCCACACTAGCTTCAATACTTTAATGACTTAATCTTGATGGGAATGTATATATTATAATGAAACCATATAATTATTGTTATCTTTTTATTCAAAAGTTTTTCATTCGAAATACCCTTCCTTATAGGGAAGACACCCAATAACTCACAAGTAGTCTAAGCGGGTTAAAAGGTTACTGTACATTTTAGGCTGCACGAGTAAAAGATTTCTGGAAGTAGATGACCTTGAATTGCATGTGGGTCTCATAGTTGTGCTTAGTAGACAGTTTTGTTCGGGCAGTGGCGCGATCGTAATGGACACGAAGGCTAGGTGACCCAACGCATTAGTTATTGCGAGCGATTTTGGAAGTTACCAGCTGTAGAGGCATCACACGGATTAACTCCTGTATCCTCGATCCCAAACTGCCTCTTTCTATTGCCAACGGAACAGGTTGAAAATAGTGATATCATCAGTCTTGATCTGGTACACTAACCGCAACTCTTCCCCATTCAAGAATAGGTGGAATATTGCAGCGATCAATGAACAACAAAAGATTATCTCAGGTTGAGGACTAGAAGCGACGATACAAATTGACGAAATCGGTTCCGAGAGGACTTCTGCTAGCGGAGTGGTCTTTGACAAATGTCGCAACGAAGTGCTTGCGATCTTGGACCAAGCCGCACGAAAGGACAAGCTACTCGGTCATCAGTCATATTTCCATAGCATTGCCTAGTATAATGTTATTTGAAGAAGACAGCAGCATCCGATTCAGAAAAAAAAAAAAAAAACAGGAGTAATTGCATATGAAACACCCGTTCGCCCAGGTTTTGATTAGAATAATTCATCTTAATCACAAGTAAAAACAGGAGCTTACGCAACTAAATTCAGGGTGGGTAGTTTGTACTTTGGAAAGTAGCAATTCGCAAACGCAAGGTCAATCTCCCGGTCAATTGACTCCTCAGAAAACTTATTCAGAAAACCTTCGACTCGTTATACAAGCAACATACCATGATTTCGTACAGGGATCCGGTTCGAGGAAATCCCGAGGCCTGTCAACGGTCTAACGCTAAAACTTCGGCAGTAGGGCTAGAACAAGTTGCTTGGCGTAAATGGGGCAAGTCAAGTTTGAGAATTACGGAGTATCTCTGCTTGACACATACCTTAAATTTACATGAGACCTCCGGAATAACTTTACCGGGAGGTCTAGATCGTTATTAGCATGTGGGCCTTCTAGGTCTACCTTCCTCGTGCTAGTACAAATACTCGTGGACTACTTCTCTAATTTATAATCCAAATCTCTCAAGCTGCTCTTTATCTTCGAAGAAACCACCAACCAACCACAATACTGACCATGCATTTCCTCAACTTTCTCGCTCTACTAGCCGCTCCGGCCATCGTAACAGCCACTCTAGACCCAGCCTCCTCAAACACGAAGGGCAAATGCCCATCTTCCGAAAATTGCAGTGGTCAGTTCCTCATCCATTTCAAAAGAAAGAAAGGGTGTGAGAGAGAGAGGGAAAGAAAAACACCTCGTGCCAACAGAACCAATCATCTAATACACCCCAAACAGCCGCAAAAGTATCCACAGCAATCCAAGCCGCCGAATGCTCCCACAACACCCGCACATCTTCAACCCAAACCTTCGCAGTCTTCAAAACAGACCACCAATATGACAGCAGCCACGGCGCACCCTACGGCACCTGCAGCGCCTATACCTGCTCGGCTCCGACAAGCTCGCAGATGGAGTCGGACTCTGACTGCTGGACTTTCTTCTGGAGTGACGCGGGAGAAGAAAGCGGGTATGGAACGGAGTGTATCAAGGATCCGAATACGGGGGAGTGTGGGTGCGAGAACTCGGACGGGAGTTTTGTTGCTGGGTCTGATAGCTGTAGTTAAGCTGGAAAAGGTCATGCTGGGTGGATGGTGGTTGGGGGTGTCTTTGATGAGAGGGATATAGATGGCTTTGATTATAATGTTTCAGGACCTGAGTGTTTTATAATTCTAGTGCATGGAGCGGGGCTAGGGCTCTGCCGGGCCTGACTCGCCATAGTCTACAATACATTGAGCTGTATCGTAAATTTCAAGGAAATCAATAATCCAGAGAGTACCAAACCAGAATGTATAAATGTATGTACAGAACCCAATTCTAAGTTTCCACAAGGTATCGTATCTATAACATCTCCAAAGCTCACGCTTCACTCATCTGCTGTACAGTATTCGCGCCAGTATCCATCCCCCGCTCAACCCACTCTTTACTCCCCATCTCTGCGAGTCGTGAAAGTGCACGCGCAAATGCAAAGCGCTCCTCGTCTCCACTGAATATAGACGTGTTCTTCAGAGCCTGGACTGACATGCCTAGGTCATCCATAAGGTTGCGCATGGCATCAGAGAGATCAGAGTCATCGGTGCCTTTTAGACCGTCTTTTAAGTCTTTGTTGGAGAGGAAGAGGTTTGTAAGAGGGACTTCGGTTGTGAGGACCAGTTTAGCCTGTGATTCATTAGTTTTATATTCTCACCACGTGAAAGGCTCTTGGTCTGCCGGACAACCGTCACATACCCTGCTTTCGTAGACAGCATCAATGAAAGTGATGAATCGTCTTGCCAAGTCGCGTTGGTTGAGATTCATGCCTGGCACATCGGTGATGATAAATGCATTGTAATGCCGGACAAGTTCAAGATAGTCAGCTGCACCAGTGGCAGCACCAATCAGCTGATTGAAGGTATATTGCGCAGCTTTGCCGCTAGCCTTGGGGACGTTGATCGTGCGGCCCCACACAACCTGTGTATCCTCGTGAGGGGGATCATTAATCGGATCACCGAGGAAATCAAACCATTTCTGCGCATGCTGGTCTGCTTCTGGGCCCAAGCCATCGTGGTAGACAGCGGCGGGGGGCCGAGGAATCTTACGGTAGTCCGTAGGAGAATTGAGGTTGATAACGTTCAGAGCAGTCTTGAGGAGATTGATGCAGGGAATGAACGACTCGCGCTGGATACCGTTTTTGTACAGATCATCTGGGTGGCGGTTAGACGTCGTGACGAGAACGACGCCATGAGACATCAAAGACTCGAGAAGTCTACGGGGAAAAACCGAAAACGTTAGCAACCAACACATTCCAACAAAAGCAAAAGGAAACACAAAATCTCACCTCCGCAAAATCATCGCATCAGCAACATCCGTACACTGAAACTCATCAAAACACAACACACTCGCCGTCTCCGCAATATCCGCTGCAACCATCGGCAACGCATCAAAATCATTCCCAAACCTCATCTTAACAACATGCAAGCGCTTATGTACATCCTGCATGAAATTGTGGAAATGAATCCTCGTCTTAGCCTTAATATTCTCGGGCAACGTATCAAAAAACAGATCCATCAGCATCGTCTTCCCGCACCCGACATCCCCATACATATACAGCCCACGCGGCAGATTCTCCGAAATGCCAGCCTTAGCCTCCTTCTTTGCGCCGCCACCGAACAACGATCCCAGAAAGGATTTCTTCGGCTGCAGATCCAGTGACTCGACACTCGGGTGTACAACAGGGGGCGCATGGTACGATTTTAGCACTTCGTAGAGATCTTGGAGACTGACGATTATCCCTGCAACGAGGTTAGAAAAAAAAAAAGAATTACAAATGTTAGCCCACCGGCGCACGGCTTAGACAATCTAGTCTGCCTCACGCGGCGCTCACTTACCTCTCTGATAAAGATCGTCCCGCAACCGACCCTCCCGAACCCTATCGTCGTACATACTCAACGGACCCTCGGACGGCACGCTCGAGGTTTTACTCGTCGGCTGCTGCGCATTATCATGGACCGTCGCTAGGCCCCGCCCCCGCTGCGCCGGGGCTCGCGGTAGCCGGGGCGGCAGAGTCGAGGCCGCAAGATTGCATGGCGGGGTACGGCTCCTAGAGCTGGTGCCGGGGGAGCTGGTGGGACGGCGTGTCGCGTAGGTGCGGTCGTGGGCTGCGACTGCTGTGCGGAGAGGCGAGGCGGCACGGGGACTCGGCGAGGAGCGTAGAGCGCCGGCGGCGCTGAGCTTGAGGGGCCGGGTCATGTGTGGGTGGACAAGAGGGTGGGCGTGGGTGGGAGGGTTATTGGGTAAGTGTGTGCATTCAGATTGCTCGGAGGAGAAGTTGTGGGAGAGGAGCCGAGGTTTTGGGAGGTCGGGGAGATTGTCGGTGGACTAGTTCCGCGGGAGTATGGGTCGGGATTTTGGTGCTGCTGACGGGTTTTCTGTCGGGTTGGAGGAGCTTTGTGGCTTGTCAGTGCAGGAATTCTGTGAATTTGTATCATGGGAATGTATATAGAGAAGCTCAATTTCACTCAGCAGGTCAGGAGTGTTCCTCTATACTGTTTGGAATTGTCTTTGTCCGGTTCAAATATAGACTCACGTGACTAGGCTCTCGGTTTCTAAAAGTGGCACCGATCGCCTGTACAAGTAATTAGTTGTTTTTATATCGATTCATTCGTGTTCTTGAGCTTATTTCAAGGCACAGCAAGAATTATGCTACACACAGTAATATTAGTAGTTCTAACAGCATATTTCTGCCTGCGATCCACATATCGATGTAGTCATGCTGCCTGAACTTCGGGAGTTGTACTAAAAGCTTTTGTCTTTGCAAATATTGGATATTTCCAACTGGGATTCAAAAGCATTCAGAAATGATAAAGCATAGAGCCCATAAAAATTACAAGCTTGCTTAGTACTCTGTAGTCATAGAAGAAGTCCATTATTGAATCCCATAATCCAAAGTAGTAGGATGGTACTTCTTCCGCACTCTCCAAAGGACGACCAAGATATTTGGGGGCAAGCATTTGATTCACAGCATGGTACTCTAGCAGCCCAGAGCGCCCCCCCCCCCCCCCTCCTAAACTGAACATTCGATATGGTTATAGGTAGTTATCTGGAAGACCTGCTGATAAATAGCGGAGCACTACGCCTGGGCAGTGCTTATCTCCCGGCAACTGTCCAAATCCATGACCGACACAGAAAATGATAACCAGCCAGCCCTACATTCAACTCGGGACATGTGAAATCTAACTGGTTCTCCCACCTTTTTCATCTTCAATCCTATCTGCGAGTCCACGCGTATCCCGCTTCTGCAAGGAGATCAATGATACCTCGCAGCCCCTTGATGGGGAATTTTATTATGGGGGTTACACTGCAGGGTTATCACCGATGGATCGGCTGTATTTATACCCAAGGGAGGAGGATCCATGGATGGAATGGTGGATCCATGTCTTCCAAACGGAGCCAAGCGGAGTACATCGTGCATCACCACGTAACGCAGGCAGAGACGTCCACAGATCCGAGAACCTTACACAACAGAACAAGGCAAATGGATGAAAGAAGCCGGTCCTGGTATATGCACGAGATAATGGAGCATATGTACAAAGCACCTTGCACGACCAGAGAGCAAGAGCGAGAATAGTAAGAATGTAATAGATGAGGAAAGAAAAGAAATGGAGGGCATAAAGCCAGTAGTCCGTAGAAGCATAAGAGATGTGAAAAAGAAAAAGAGAACCGGGTTGCCATGCCGATGTATCTGATACTTGAGAAAAGGACAACGTAGCAGAGAGGATTGCATACAGAGCAGTAAGAAAGGAAGTAGAAAGAAACATAGGAAACCCATACCATACATCAGGCATCATAATCGTAACACTGCGCGATCATCCAATCTTGAAAAATAAGTGCAATCGCTAGAAGGGCAGATGAAGCACGGAAATGTCTCGAATTGGGATGCCGGAAACTCCAAGAGCGCCGTACTCATTGCGAACATCAACAGCATAAATAGGGGGAAAGGGAAATAAAAAAAAATCACCGACCTCGGCAAATCCCACAAACACCAGGAATCAAGGCAAAGAAATCTATCTCGGACAAATTAATGATTTTACTTTTTTGTTCTTGTTTTTTGATGCTCATGCCAGGCTGACGAAGAGGGTCAGTTTGACCACGCTCCGCATCGCATTTTCGAGATCCTGGTCCGTGACTAGATCAATGTAGCCACCGGTTGAGTCATCCTTGTACTGGATGATTATGTCCTGGTCGATCTTGAGACGACCAGACAGCTTGTCCTTGAGGTGCTGTAAGCTGACGCCAGAGGGAATGCGCACAGCGATAAGATCATCCTGGAAAAAGACCTTGACCTTCATAGCCTGGTTGGCTCCCTGGGAAGCCTGGGTGAGAGAGCTGCCTTGGCGGTTCATTGGTGGAGGAGCGCCATTGCCGTAGGGGCCGGGCGTGCGGGTAGAAGCACGCTCTGGGGGCGCGTTCATGGGAACCTGTGATGACTGGCGCGAGATGGTCTGCGAAGGCTCGCCGCCCGAGGACTGGTGGGAATTGCCTGAGTATCGCGCCTCCTCGCCGAAAGCGTTCGGATCGATTTCAAAGTCGCCTTCGCGGGGGGCGAAGAGCTGGCGGACGAGCTGGCACCGGGCAATGTGTGGGGGCATCGAAAGAAGCTTCTTAATGTATTCGTCAAGATTCTGGCGGCGGCCGTTGGAAATGGCGTCCGTAACGTGGGTAACTGGTCCCGGCATGAATGGAAGAGTACGTGGGCGGCCTCGGTTGCCGGCTTCGTCCTCGAATTGCGTCAAAAGCGCAATCTGGAAGTCGTAAAAGTCGTGGTAGTATCGTGATAATTCCCAGCAGCGGCCATCCTCCATCTTGGCTTCGATAATGTACCAGTATTTATCGTTATCGAAGCAGTATCGGGGAATCGAGGCGGCGACCGGGGCGAGGGGGTGTTGATTGAAGCCTTGTGACGAAGAGTGAGAATGGTGGTGGGTGAGACTAGCCTTGCTGGCCTCTCGCGTATGGTAGCCCTTGAACCTCACGCATTAGCTCGGATTAACCAAGTGAAATGTTCACCCTAGACACTTACGTAGCCATTCTGACTCATGTGGCCGCCATTCATGGACATCTTATCCATGCCACTGGTGACCGCAGCCATCCCATTGCTGCCAGCGGGGTTGCTATCAATCTTGCCGAGAGTAATGCTGCTGTTCTTGTATTCGGCAGTCATCTTCTTCCACTCTTCCACCTTGGGCACACCAGCGCGTCGCACAGCCTCCAGCGGATCGGTGACAGCCTGGCCAGACTGCATGTCGCGCAGTTCAATGAAAGACACGGGGATCAGACCGGGGCCACCCAAACGACCGATAGGTTTGGCGACGAACCACTCGGGATTGGACTGTGCGATGACAATAATAGCCTCTCCAGCGCGGGCATCCAGCTCGTCGGGACGTTCGGCCTGGAAATCATACTGGACAATGCCGTAGACCATGGCACCCTGGCCCTTGAGAGTGGACATTCTGAAGAAAGGACGATTGTTGATGGGAGGAGAGTCGGAGGCAGGACTGCGGTCGGCAAAGCCCGAGTCGTGCTGTACCTTTTTAACCTGATCGTCGGAACCCCCACTATTCCGTTCGTTTTTGCCAATGACTTCGAAAAAAGAGACGGGCACGAGCCCCCGAGCCGAAGGGATGAGCGGGTTGCAGGCTTCGTACCAGTCAGAGTCGTCCTCCCTGCTGATAACGTGAAAAAAGTCCCCCTTGCTGAACGCCAATTCCTGGGTGGTGCCTGGCTCGGGGCGATAGTCGTAGAGAGCTTTAATGACCTGCACGAGATTGATTTTAGAAATCGGTAACTGGTTGGTGGCAGTGGCCTGTGTTTATGTTTTGAGGGTGGATGGTGGGAGGAGGAGGGGTGGGAAGGGGAAGTGGTGGTTTGTGTGTGGATTTTGAGGGGGAGGGAGGGGGGGAAGAAGCCGGGGGAAAAAGGAAAAAGGGAAATGGCTCAGCAAAGCGAGCAAAGGGCAAAGACAGACGGATCTCACACCTTTTTGGGAGGGATAATGGCCAGCGCCGACTTGGGTGTGATGGAAATGTGGTGAGGATGAAGTTTGGGTTCTTTGGGGAACTTCTCTCCTCCCCTCAAGGACCGCCTAATGGCCTAATGGTTTGTTTTTCCTTTAGCATGTGGTTTGCGCCCGAAGTTAGGAATCAACTCACCTTCATCGCGACAACAGGGCTTGGATGTGGGGAGGTATTGAGGGAGCGGGAAGGAGAGAAGAAGAAGAAAAGGTAGTCTTGTTCTCTTGCACGTTACTTTGGGCAAATCCCATCTACACGTATTGCGGTTCGGACCAACTGGGACGGACTGGATTGCGATGGGAAGAGGCCCGCTTTTTTCTTTTGGAAAAGGGGAATTTTCCTGCTTCTTTTTCTTATTGGAACTTGCCTGTTGGGGACTTTCTTTTTAATCCTTTGGCAAACCTTCCAGAAGGAGGCGCCACCGTGGAACGGACCGGTTCCTGTGGCGAGGCGTTTCCAAGGTATACAGAGGAGAAGGAGGAGGAGCAGGAGGAGGAGAAGGAGGAGTAGGAGTGTCTAGAGAACTGTATAGTGATTCCTCCGTTATTCTAACATTCTAGTACTCCACCAAATCTATGTATTCTACGGAGTTCGTACGTACTAACGTTATGTAGATGACATGACTAGTTACCAACCCCCAAAATTACTCATCAAAACGCCACGCTGACCATTCCAGCGGGTCGAGTCTTCGTTGGGCACACACGAGTCTGAATCCCACCTTGTGATAATTTTGGTAGCATCGAATTTATCTCCCGACCGAGCACGCTGATTAGTCGCGCGCAGTTCTCCAGCGCTTGTATCTCGTGTTGTTCCCATCCATGGCCACGGAAACGCATGGCCCGTGGATCATCTTCCATCCGAAATACGTAGCCTCGCCCCTCCTCACAAGAGAAGAAATAAAAAAAAAAAAAAAAAAAAAAAAGCGCCACTGCGGCTCGACTATAAAAATACATCCAGTAGCGCCGGCAGTCTGCAGCAGGAATCCCAGCGAAAACTAGCGATCTAGAAACAAAGAGAAGACTTTCCAGACTCCACCCCGCAAATGTATCCCGGGAGGTGATCATGGATCATGCATGTCTCTGAAACGCGCCCCTGATTTCCATTGTAGGTACACCAACGGTTTCCGTGGATTGCAGCAGCGCAGTTCCGGGGTTGCATACGCAAAAGAACCGATAAAGTACTGAGAGTATTCCGTTGACCCAAGCGGAATATTTGCTGAGCGCCCTCGTTCGAACCGCGCTGTCAGCAGGCTCGGGGGGGCTTAGCCCGGTTACTCTTAGCGGCTGGACTATAAGCGGTGGTGTGAATACGGACACGGAGCGACGATCCTCAGCTGAAGAAAAAAAAAAAAGCAGGGAGAGACGATCGGCGTGACGTCAAATTTCTGACAGGGTACAGAAAAGCTATGGGGAGAACCGAGAAAACAACGCAGGAGGGAGAACCCAGAGAACACCCGAAGTTCTCGAAAACGTGTAGAACTCTCCCCCGCATACGTTCTAGATCTCGCTACCTGCGTCGTGAGTTCCACGGAACTCAACAGCCCACGGTCGCGTGCCCCACGTGGCGGGGCCAGAGCCATGGGAGAATGAGAAAGCCCTGGAGAGGATGAAATGACGAGAGAGCCCTGGAGGCTTTTGCTATAATCAGGACTCACTGCAATCTACAGAACACAGCCTTGTCTTACCGCACTCTACTCCATACCATGGCCTAGGCAGAATTAATAGATCATACAAGTGGCGCCACTACGCATACACACGCGTACAAGAGGGCGAAGACCTCGGTTCGTCCCGCTCAAGGCTCCAGAGGTCTGAATATATTACACCCAATGTCTTACACAGCCAGGCCGAAGCGTTGCACTAGTAATCAACCCCAGATATTAACCCCCCTCCCCGAGGCAAAACGTCAAGTCCCGGTAAGTGGCAGGGCCTGGCAGATCTCCTAGAACAGAAATAGTGTTGTCAAGAGCAATCTCGATCCTTGGATAGGCAACACAACATCTAAGGATCTGTCAAGGCGAGTGGAGTCTGACCGCGTAAGAGTGGGCGATGAGGAGCGGAGTGGAGCGGGAGCCAGCGAAAAGGAAGGTGGCGGCTCTGGACTGGCACTAGAGATAGTTTAAACATTGGGGGCAAGGTTTTGACCATACGTGATACGAGCCAAAGAGAGCAGAGCATGGTTGTAGCCTCAGGCATTTATTTATATATTGCAGGATCGGATCCATGGATCCTGGCGAGAGATTTTAGTGTACTAAAGCACTTGGCACTGGTGATCACTACGCCCTGTTCCCACGTGGAAGAACCAGGAGGATGGAATCCTGGCAGAAATGCTATAAGCTTCATTCAATGCTTGAAATGTACTCGTAAATGGGGTGAAAACATCATCTACTACTTAATGGGTCTGCCAACCCTGTCCTGCTGGATGACTGCGGATTGGTTCTCCAAGGCTCCAGAAAAAACGATAAACACAAAAAGCAAGGGAATGTAAATGCCGACGCCACCAGGAATTAGTATGATCACGGGTCTTGCCAGAAGGCCCTGAGAGGAAGAACCGCTGGGAAAGGGACCCAGATGGAAAAACGGGGTGGAGGAAAACGAGGCTGGTCGTCCTGCGGAGATGGTGTCGCCTCGCTCGTCTAAAGGATAAAACGCCTGTCGCTCATGAACCGGGGAATCAGGAAATAGGGGGGAATAAAGGGTCGGATCGTAACCAATTGACGGTGAAAAGGAATCCAGGGAAGGGCCAGCGTCCTGGTCGTTAATGAAATACTTTTGAAGAAGCAGCGGAAGGGCGAATTAAATCTGTCCCTTGATATCGACAACGCGATGCGCTTCCTGCTTGGCCTGCTCGAATAGCTGGCCTGCCTTGCCCGTCAATAGTCTCACAGTCTTGTCCTTCTCCTCGAGCAACTCATCGGACGAGTGGTCGAGGATGAAGCGCGCAGTCTGCTCATCGGATTCGAATCCCAGTTCTTCCGTGATGAATCGGATCCTCACATCGGGTTTATAACTGACGAAATTGTTAGTAATCTAGAAAGAAAGGCTAAAGATGAAAACAGCAGGGTTGTACTCACGCTCTACAAATTGCGGAAAGAGCACTCAAACGCTCACGGTTGACGAACATATCCATGAGGTAAGCTCCCATGTTAGGCGTATCCAGGTAAAGAAGGAAAAAGCGATGGTAGTTCCCAAGCGCCAGAGCCGAGCGGACATCTAGAGCATGCTTCACAGCAGTGTTCTTCTTGTCTTCTGCGGTCACGTCGGCTAACGCATCGTTCATGGCCGTCCAGTTACGGGTGTATATGAAATAAAGAATACGATAGGCCTTGAATTCCGTGGGGTTCCCTCCAAGGTTCTGCTTGTACAGCACCCGCAGTTGGGTCTGGCACTGATTGTACTCACCAAGATCCCCTTTCTCTAAGGCGATGCGGGCATGGATCTCGTACACGCTAACGGTAAACTCGTTCCGAATGTGCTGGACAGTCAGGTCTTGACGGAGAGATTTGAACTGGTCGCAGATGTAGGTATAGTTGCTCTCATTTCGCCACTTCTTCTTCAACAGATCAAGAGCCTTCCGTAGTACCGGGAGAGGACGAACAGAATCCGGGTTCGGAGCCGATGTCAGACGGAAATAGTTCTTCTCCAAGGTTTGGCATCTTCCAACAACGGGTCCTTGTTCGGCCCCAGCTCTGTGAGAATCGGTGGGAGACGAGGCTCCTGAGTTTCCGTAGTTGACTCCAGCTCCTTCAAAACGCTTTTTTCTCATCTCCAAATTAGCTCTGGACTTACTAGAGTCATCCAGTGTGATTCGTGCTTTCTTCTCTGTGGGCGGGTAAGTGATTCGGTCTTCAAACCGGTTGCGGTTGTTAGCTTTTCTCCAAGGTGGCGATTCAGGCCCGGGCTGATGGATTTCAGTCGACTTGCGCTTGCGCGAGACATCTCCAGGAGATGAAGGCTGGTTGGACATGTTCCAGCCTGGGACAGAAGGGCTTGCTAAGATTTTGTTGCGTTCATTCTGGATCATGACCTGTGGTAATGGCATTCTTTGCCAGTCGATCGTGTGGAGGGTCTGCTTTTCGGCGGCGTCCGTGATAATTTGTCGGAGTTTATCTTGCATTTCAGGCATCTCAACGCTGGCGATTTGATTGCCGGGTTCCAGGCAACGCTGAACATAAGAGCGTACCGCGGGTGGAAACTCTACCCGCGGCCGGTGCTCTGCTCCAGCTGCTGGGGCGGTTTTCGTGTGCACTCCGTTCATTGGTGGGTTTGTGGGCTTGGTTTGGACGAAGCTACGACGCGGTTGGGGGGTAGTGGTTGTGGTGTAGGTTGATGTCGCTGGTTGGCGGTTAGCACGATGGCTGGGTGTGAAACAAGGGGAAGCGGAACATACCCGATGGTGGGAACGCGTTCGACATGGGCGACGGTGCCGAGGCAGATGCGCGCCAGGGAGGAACACTGGAGTGCATCCCCTATTCTAAAACACGGAAATGATGGGGGGGAAAGAAAGAAGAGGGATGGGATGATCGTAAGGGACAAAGAATAAGAACGGCTACGAGTGGAGGGGACAGATGTATTTTGATCAGATCGAGACGCGGCAGGAATAGATAGGAAGAGAACAAGAACTCTCTACGCCTTGTGGCTTCTCTAGGGCACGATGGGGTGTTATGATCGGAGGTTGGAGGTACCTTGGGAGGAGAAAAAAAGAGGTGAAGCCCACAGTCGCCCGAACTCGCTTGTCGGGCTGCCGGATCTACGTTTCTCCGCCCGTCTCTATCGATCGCTTATCGCGCGCGAACAGCAGATGCTCGTCATGCCATGAGCCTGCTAGATGTTTTTCAAGTCTCTGGATCTGACTACTGCACTGAGACCCTTGCTGTTACCTGACGAGACCCTTCTCTTTGTCCAGGATGCGGTGGGTTTATATGAGGGGTGAGTAGCTTCCATGCGGACTATGTCTACGGCTTCTGATACGACCCAGGAAATACAAGATTCCCAACTACCAAGATGGCCAAGCCTATTTGACATCTCACCGAGTGTGCTACATTGCCACGGAAGATCCCCGGAAGTTCTGCATTGCCATAGATCTTAAAGAGATTGATCGTGCTGAACACCAGGTAGGACCTTCCTATTCCCTACCCCTCTAGCCCCACATGATGCTCGGCAGACATTGATAGCTAAAAAGGTTGGACTACAGGCAGGGTTCTGGAAATCATCGCCTAAGATCACAATATACCCAAAACCGCAAAAAGGCAAGATCGATAAGACGCGGAGCGAGACGGCTAGCCCGGCCACTTCACAAGCGACAGGTCTTTATCCTGGGAAATCACGCTCACCTCTCCCACAAGCAAGCGCGCCCACCTCTCCTTCACCCAAGCCAATAAATGCAACTTGGATCTGTCCCATATGTTCATTTTCTAACCCTGTGCCTTCAAACTTTGATGCGGCTGCCCCAGCTGCATCAAAACATTTGCCACCGTGCTTGGCATGTGGTATCAAACCACCGTTTACAACTGTTCTAAAAGCCGCAATCAGCGCTGCTACCGGCACAGGAACCGGATCAAGTCCATTGCCAATAGAAGCTGACGATGCAGATCACTCGCCTGCTACCAAGGTGAATGCCGGCGCTATACCCTGTCCTCGCTGTACCTTTGTGAATCATCCGAAGTTGGTAGAATGTGAGTTGTGCGGGGGCTTGCTCAAGCCTGGCAGTAATACGGGAGCAAATGACCGTGTCAATTCACCAGCTCCATTCTTTGGCCAATCACATATAACAAATATGGAAATCAGCGAAAGTATAAAATTGTCATTCCGCGACGGTGGTGACAAAACGTTTTTGGAGAGACTTAAAGGGGCATTGATTCAAAGGAAGTGGCTATTGTTGCATGCCCCTGCGCCGCCGCCTCCCCAGTCTTCAACTCCAACGACGCCGAATGCAGCAAATGAGGAAAGCAATCAGCCTGCAGCACCCCGAGCAACTGCCGTGGGGATAGCAGGACTAGAGCAGCGAGGGCTAGAAACGCGTATGAATAATCAGCTAGTCATTGGAAATGCCTTCGAAGATCTCGAGGCACTGATGGCCTCCGCAAAGCAGATTGTTGCGCTGGCCGAGACCCTAGCTCGGGAGTCAGGCATGTCCACGAGTGATGGATCCGCCGAGACACAAGCAGTACTGTCAGAATCGGCAGCGGCGTTGGGCATGGTCACTACAAAGGATATGCTTGGTTCGGGCTCTGCAAACTTATATCTCTCGGAGCTATCACGAAACCTCGCTGAGTATCTGACCGACGACCGGAAAGGAATTTTACAACGAGAAGGGGGGATTATGAGTCTGATCGATCTCTGGGCAGTTTTCAACCGATCCCGAAATGGCGTCGAGCTTGTCAGCCCATCAGACTTCCAGCAAGCTGCAGAGCTCTGGGAAAAACTTAAGCTACCCGTGCGGCTACGTCGGTTTAAAAGTGGGCTCTTGGTGGTTCAGCGCTATGACTGGAGTGACGAGAAGACTGTACTCCAGCTGCTCGACTGGATGGAGGATTTGCGGCAGGTCCCTCCAGAGGAAGCAGTTGCGTGGGATTGGAGACTCTTCGGCCGGCCTGTTACGGCCCAAGAGGTGGCACAACGCTTCCAATGGAGCGTCGGTGTGGCAGCCGAAGAACTAGAAATGGCCGAAGATCGCGGGGCTCTATGCCGAGAAGAAGGCATCGAAGGACAGCGGTTCTGGCGCAATCATCTCCTTACGCCCGAAGACCAACTTGGACCTGCACGATCGTACGACTTTCAGCCACCAATGGTAGATAGCCTCAATATTTAATTCGTCACAGGTGTCGCCTTGATGCCATGCATAAATAGACCTAAAAAGGGGAAGTCTTCCCGTATTTCAGCCTGCCAATAATGATAGAGCACCTCCCCTTAACTCGGAACAATAGGGATGTTCACGAGGAGGTTTCGGGAGAACAAGGGATCCTGGGCGGTGACGTCAAAGCTTCCTGGCTCTAGACCCGGAAATCCTGTGGGGCGGAAGGGAATTTGGGTCCTGTGATTGGCCAACCCCGCGTAAAGTCCAAGTGTCGGGGGATCCACGTCGGAGAGCTTTGTTTCCCATCTACATCTGCTGCGTCTCCGGGTCTCGCCTTGCTCCTGAGCCTGGGCATTTATCATCTTGCCAAGTCTGCTCCGCACTGTTGGCAGTCTCATCTCTTCTTCTCCAGCTTTTCGTCGTTGGGCTGGCCAGAGAAGCTGTTGGCTCGCTTTTAGTCCGAGTGGATTCGCTGTGGATATGATCGACCGTTGTCGTTACAGTATCGATCACGATCACGCATGCGATTTCGCGACGAGTCAATATTAGCCACTCCCAGCGACAGGCATACCACCCTGCTATTCATCATGACTTCTCCCGTCCCCGCTCTTTCCTCCGCCGCGGTGGCAAGACCTGTGATCCCCCGCCCGGCGTTGTCCTCGATAGCTGCCCAAAGCCACACCCGCAGCATCTGGCGGGCAGCTCGAAATTCGCAACATGGTCCTGAGAAAGTGAAACACACATTTCGACCTGTCAATCAAAGCACCTTACCCCGTTCAAGACCCTGCTTGAGGTTCTCGGGCTTCTCTGCCGGTCAGAGCCCCGCCTTCTGGGGCTCAAAGCCTGAACATCTATTGACACGGATGCAGTCGGTGAAAAAAGAGATATTTGATGAACATGACCTGCTGATGAAAGAAATGCGATCTATTCAGAAGGGAATTGCAAAGGATCCATTTTCCGCTATTTTCGGGCTCAAGATTGACGTGTTCCGCGAATTAGAGAAATGTGAGCCCACCTGGGCAGGCTTCCTGCGACCATCTCCAAAAACGACCAAAGCAGCCTCACGTTATGATAAATCACACAAGTCAACTGTGCGAAACACCAAATTCCAGGATACTACTCCTGAATTCAACCGGGACGCATTCAAGTACGACCCAATTTCTGGACGGATGGTTCCGCATCAGCCTGAAACTGGAAAAATGTCAACATCTTCCAAGCCTGTAGACTACGCAAACAGTAATAAGCTTGATACCAAATCGAGTACGTTCCCCGGAGAGAGTCCGTTTCAGCTAGGACCTTCTCTCGCCTCCAGACACTATGTGTTGAAGCCTGTTAGCAAAAGTCGCCCAGCGCGTGAGCTGGAGGCATCAGACAAGACGAATTCAAGCGCCGTCGAGAATGCTCACTCCAGTTCCCCGCTTATTTCCGAAGTCTGTTCGTCTGGGAAGTTCCAGGCTGAATCCCCTGGTGTTGAGAAGACCCAGATAGAATTGAATGATGGTGTCCATCTCAAATCAGGGCAAACTGTTGCTAGCATCCCAGTGACTGAACTCGACTCTCCATCATCTCCCCAAAAAGACAACAAATCTCAAACAGGAATCCTTGATTCTTCGCATAGTAGCGGTTTAGAAACCAGTCTCAGTTCCGATATGGCCTCGGTCAAAGACCTGAACGAAGATTCCGAACCTCTGACTTCTGACGATATTCGTGCTCGCTACAAAACAATCCAAGATGATCACAAACTCGATGTCCCGAATCCTCCACCCGTGAAAGATAATGCTGGAGCTGTGGATCTCACCGGAGACTCCAGTACCTTGAATGCCCAAATAGCTAGTCAGAAGTCGATCATCAATGAAGAGCCCCCAACCGCTGCATCCCCTCTCTCGCCATTTCGTATTCTGACGTACGATGTCTCAGAGGCCAAAGTTAACATCGCCGGGGCAGACTCATTCTTTGGCTCTGATCAAGCTACCCCGCTATCCGAAGTTTTCTCTCGCCTCCAGAACCCCGGAAAGTTTGTACCACATTTCTCGCAAATGGAGAAAGATGGTTACGAGATTATCACTGGTGGCGGTGATATTCTGGTCTTTCAAAAAATAACTTGCACCTCATCCATTGAGGACGTTCTCCCTAATTCTCAGATTGCCAAAGATACACATTCCGATCCTCGTCACGCCGATAGCAGCACCAGCTCTCAGCCCTCTTCCACCAGCAAGGTGAGTAGGCAGTGAGTTGCCTGTTACGACTTTTTCCTAACAGTCCAGATAGTCAAAGCCACCGCATGCGTCTGTACGTAACTTTATGGGTCGTGTTCTATTTGGAGGCTTTGCTACCGCGGCTTCTTGTTATGCCATTGGAGTGGTGTCTGAGTATTTCCGCACCGGGGGCGCAGATGGTCGTGGCCCCGAAGGTTTCACTCCTTTCGAGATGGATCGACGCTATCAGGATTGACAGTGACAAGGCGAGCATTTCCCTAATGTACCTCACCGAGAATGACTTCATTACTTGAGGCACCATGATGCAGGTTCACCGACGTTTATGTCAAAGATACCCAATGAAAATCTTTTTATTATCTAAATTTCTCCTTCCGTATCTTCAGAAATAGAACGTCATATACTAACAAACTCCCTTCATACATCCATTATTAGAACCCATAGTCTTCTTTCAGTGTGTCACCAGCAACCTCCACGGGCTTTGACTCCTGAAGCACAAAGAGGACACGCGCCCACTCAGTCTTGCTTGTGTTTCTCCATAGATGCTTTGTTCCGCGTTGGATAGCGATATCACCCCGCTGTAGTGTTCTGGCATCATCGCTGTCCAGCTTCAGCTCCACCAGCCCCTCTATCACGACTGCATAATCCAATGAATAAGTCCTGTGTAGAGGACTGATACTTCCAGGCGCAAGATCAATAGTGCACAGCAGAGTCCCACCGGGGATTGTAAAGGCTGGAGGGCTGGCGAGGTATTGCTGGTATGTCTGAAGATCTGTGCTCAGATCGGCAGGGAATTTGTTTGTTGCATATGCGAGATACAGGTTATCCCCCGTCGGTATATTGCGAGCGGGAACAGTTTCGGGGATGTCATTGTTGAAGATTGCGAGGCCGTGATTATTATGCTCAGTGATGTAGCGATTGGCCTGTCGCAAGTTGTTGGGAAATTTGTCTGTAGCCATAGTGTCAAGATCTCTGTGCTAGACAAATCCTGGATGGAAGGATAGTACTGTTAGAGCCAGGATCCAAAGAGAGCCAGAAAGGAGATACCTGTCATACAGAGACTGGAAGTGTTGATGAAGCTGCTACAATGCTCAACATCCAGAGTACGAAGTGTTAAATAATCCAACTATGAAAGCTTATCATATTTATATACGCATGAATTTCTAAGCTTCGCTCTTCCCAAAGATCCGAAAATCCCCTACGTTACTTCTCAAAAGCTTCGTCCGTGTTTCGTCCGTTGATCGTCTCGCCACAACCAAACATTACCAGAAACCGTAAAAACCGAGCTGAAGGCTTGGCACAGCTTCTTTTTATAACATAGCCAGGGGCAACAACGCAGAAGAAAACGAGACTCGTATGAATTTTTCAACCACCCTTAAAACAAACCTCGTTATCATGGAGGAATGTCGCTGTGAAATCCGCACCGTACATCTTCTTGCCACTCTGATTGGCCGTTTAGAAGATTTATGGTATCTATTGATCTACGAACTCTTTATAATGAAGAAAGGACAAGACGAAATAATGCGGAGGCGAGTTGTAGGGCATAGAAGGAGAGAAGAGGGGGCAACAGCTTCTGTTAGGGTAAAATAAGAGACTTTCATTCTCCAATACCTGATACTACCCCTCAAGTTCCCCCTATTGCTACTCGAAGGCTCTGCCTTAGCTGTTCTTGCCTTTGGAGTCGTAGCCTATCCCGCTAGTAATCCAGTGGAGATGCTCTGACCTCGACACCTAGGATCTTTCATGAACTGTCCATAGATGATTGTTAAGGGACCTGCATCCTTCGTAAGAAATTATCGCAAATCATATCCAATCGCTGAGCTATTAGTCTCCTCCCCTGCCTCCCGAAAGCCAGGGGTATAGTCATCCACTAGATAGATTTCATGACCCTGGAAGATCTTCAGAAGCGGCTTCCGCATATCAACCCAAAGCACGGATGAGTATAGAAAATGCCACAAGAGCGAGAAAACTCACGTCTCATCCTCGAGGATACTTTCCGGATTTCTATCCTCATCAAGATCAATAATTCTTGTCTCAATATACTCCATTGCCCGTCGAGTGGAAGCACTGATATCAGCCCATTCGATGGGTTCTTCGTGTCGGCAAATAAATGAAGGAATGCCGTCAGACAATTGGCTCTGCGATCTTATGAGGGACATTTTGAAGCATCCCATTTATGCAGCAGGTATCCGGTTTCAGGTGGATGTCTTCTATTTCTTCAGGATTGATCAAGATGCTTTTTGTTTCTGCATACCTGTATATATGACACCAAGAGCCAAAGGAGTGGAAGATGGATATCCCATAGTTATCCTATCTGAAGTGCATGTTACGCTACTCTGTTAATGCAGTTGAATCTATTTCTTCATTATTAAACTTCCCTTTTGATCATACATATCATCATTCTTAGAGCCCTCGCCCCAGGGTGTAGATTGATAAGAATATGTCACTCTAAACTGCCACTAGTTGAGGACGCCTCAACGAGACTACACAACTACCATCTCTCCTCCAACACCGCCTCTGGATCCTGCGCAACACCCCCGTCGTGCTCGCACCCAAACTCCAACAACGACTTCCCCATCAACCCCTTTAAATCCTCAAAACTCCATTCGAAATCCTCCCAACCCCCATTCTCCCTCGCCTGCATCGCGACAAGCTCCTCCTTCTCTCTCTCCTTCTCTCTCTCCCTCTCTCTCTCCCTCTCTCTCTCCCCACGACTCTGACTCTCACTATCACTCTCCTCTTCCCCCCTCAAAGCCTTCTCCTTCTCCTCACCTGTCATCCCATCTGTAAAAGAATCCGACTCCGACCCACTCTCCTCACTCTCCTCATCACAGAAAATCGGATGCTTCCCAAACGTCTCCTGCAGCGCCCCACACCGCGCCTTCCCCGAAAGCAAGTACATCTGCAGCGCGACAAGAAGATGTACTGCAGCCGTGAAATCAGCCCGGTGCCACAGGTCATACTCACGGGAGGCGAGGACGCGGAAAGTGCGCAAGTCAGGCTCGTGGTCCAGGCCGCGGAGCTTAGCTGCTTCGAGGTGCCGGCGGAAGCGCTCGATGTTAGCTTCTGAGTAGAAGCGTGGGGGGTGGCTGAGGGCGCGTTTGCGGCGGTAGTGGTTTTGATGATGCGAGACGCGGTGGAGGGGGGTCATGGTTTCTGTGTTTGATTTGAATAGGTTATCTTGTTCAAGGGAGGAGGGGTTAGAGTTAGAGTCAGAGTGAGGGGTAGTGATTGATTGTTTGTTGCTGCATTCAATTCCTGGGCTGCTTTCTTCCGTGTCTGCGTCGTAGTTTTCGATGTGAATGGACGCTGGGGTTGGGGTTGATACGGCGCGGCGGCGAGAAGTTAATGGTGAGCGATGGGGGATGAGGGTTAGTTCTTGGGGGCCTGGGACTAGACGGCGGCACCAGAGGCTGGAGGTCTTTTGTCCGGGGAAGAAGGCACGCATGAGGTGCATTTTTGAGCCGTGGATGCCGAGTAGGAAGATCTCTTGGTCTGGGAGCTTGTCGGCTGGTAGTGGGAGTGGGCGAACGTGCAGTAAGAGTTGGCCTAGCATGAGCTTGAATTTGTCACCGAGGCTCTCTGTAAGGGACCCTTCTTTAGTCGTCTTAGGATAAGGATGTTAGTTTCCGTGTTTAGTTTTTTTTGTGTGTGTTTCGATTCTTTGGCTGGTCTGGGTCTTAGTCTTGGGTCGCTTACTATCGATACAGGAACAATGGGAAGGCAATCCCCCATATTGGGTTCCAAATCCAAAGCGAGGAAGCCAGCCGCCTTGGGACCATCTCTGTACTTCTCTCGATAGCCGGTCCAATACTCGAGCGAAGATTCTATCAAGCGTGATCTAAGAACGAACCGGAAGTAGTCAGTATACAGGGTGCCAATGTAAGTCGAAGAAGCTGCCTCGAAAAGCTATCACAAGTGTAAAAGCTCGTGAAGAGGCTCACCTCAAAGAGAAAACCGATTTGCCATCTTTCGTCACCCTCTTATGATCCAGCAACTCTATGACATCGCTTATAAGAGCATATATGAGCTGGCCCTGGGCACGGCTGTTCTTCAGTGTCAGATCATCGTGACACTCGACGCAATCACTTTCCCACAAGCCTTTTTTGAAAGTCGGCACTTTGGCGAGTGTCTTGAACACGCCTCGGTATCGGACATCGATGTTGGACCAATCCTTGGGGTTGATCTGGCGGCCATCTTCAGTATAGCGAAAGATCCAGGGCTTGCGTTGTACGGCTGCTGCGTCGTGTCAGCATGGTTTGGGAGGGACGATGTGGAAGACGACGACTGGGTGTCTTATAGGTATAAGAGTCTTACGTGTATGCTCTGCTTTTCTGATGTACCGTTCTGGAATGAGACTATCGGCTGGTCGGTTCAGATGCACTTTGGCAGTGAGGTTGTGCACCTGACACTCGTGACAGTCAGAGGGCAAAGGTCTAATGTCGGCTTTAGGCCAATGGGGCGAGCTGCCTGACGGGGGCATCATGGAATGAAGCTCTTTGCCAGAAGAGATGATTCTTCTCAATCACCTCAGACGGCGTGACGGCTTGACGCGTTGAACGAGATTGTGAGGTGGCGATGAGTTTAGAGGGGAAGGGAAATACTTGTGGCAGATGAGAGAGAGTGAAGAGTCTCAGATACACCTGGCAGTAAGCGATGCTGTTTTTATTGTTGCCACTGTGTTTTTTTGCGTTGATTGATGAGCTCGAGCGGCCGGGTGTGATCAAATAAAGAGCGAGTGTGCATTATGTATGATATTTGCAGTCAAACAAAGCCTTTGTTACTATTTGAAAACATCCATGGATCTTCAGAGGCTACAAGGTCTGGATGGCCTGCGCACCTTACGAAATGTGTCCAAGTCAATCAACTTAAGCAATATGTATACTGGGAGGCGTATACAGTGAAGCTGTGGCTCATTATAATGCTAGTAGAAGAATTTAGCAAGGGCAGCAAACGAGCGAATTCGAGATATTTAGAGACGAAGTCGAAGAATAATTTCAAGATATAGGAGGTAGCGAGGTGGTTAAACGGCAAGCCGAACCAGATTGTCCTGGTACATAACTAATCTATACTCCGAATTTCTCGATTGAACTGTTTTGATTAATCATTCTGTTCTAAGGCTGGCTAAGATATTATGGATGCCAGTAAACAATTTATTTAATTCTAGCGACCGTAAGGGTTTGAGCAGGACATAATTCCAAGGAGACCAGACCAATGATGTCTGAAATCATTGTGCCACTCACAGCTCTGGAGTGCGTTGGACTAGAACTTTTGCTTTTCGACGTCCACTCAGTTCTATTCCAGGTCCAGCGTCAATCACACAGGAGTAAGGATTGACTATGAATACGCAGAGGGAGAAATAGAAACTATGTCAAAGACAATGGATTAATTTTATTTGAAAATGGTCATGATCGATTGAAAAAGGTCTACACCAGTTGACATCTACGGCAGCACCTTGACAAACTCGGATATATATCTAGACCTCGGGAACGTCTCGAAATCGCGTCGGCCATTTCCGTCGCTAATAAGATGTATTCACCTGGGCATACTTTGGCGAGATAGGCAGCGTATCCGCGCACTAGATCTAACCTTGGAACGGCTACACGTACAACGTTCTTACAATAACATCCACGTATAGGAAAAATAAACACCCAGAACTATTCGAAAGCCGTTGACGCGTCACATTAAGCATTGGGCTAGAACTACATTGCATAAGTACCGCCAACGCCAGACCGCACCTACCTAGGTACGCAGACGCCTCGCATGACGCATCCCGCCAGGTGGCTGGACCGGCAAACCAGGGCACAAAAATCGAACCGCACATTGCATCTGCAGGGGGAGAAGAGACTGCAGGTCCAGAACACCAGGCACAACCTTGGAAAGCACAATCTCCACCAGGTGATCCAGGCCGCAGAACGCGATGACTAAGGCGATGACTGTACAAGGGGGGGCGGTGGGGAAATTACCCCTGGCACGAATGACAGGGATGGAACAGCGGACCTTGGGCGCGAGTGGAGCCTACAGCTGGAGCAATCAGGAACAGGCCTAGCGCGGGTGTGTCCTTGGTACGGTTGTGTAAAAACAGCTCGTGCTGTGTAAAACGAGTGCTTCGGCTGGACGACTGACCTGTAGTGGTACATGTGTTTTTTTGTTGTCAAGGGGAGGGTTTTCTGGTGGTTTATGGCAGAGGTGAGAATCGGAATCAGCATGAAGATAATTATTACAGAGCCTCGAAGGTGGGTCCAGCTTGGTCTCACAAAGATGGAACACGGGCTTGTACACAACGACTTTGGCAACTCGATCAGCGCTGGCAGTGATCAACAGTGGCTGCCAATCATCTTGCGATGGCCGAAGTGAAACAGGGTCTTGTTCTTTATTCTACTGTATAACGCCCAGGGCTTCCACGCGACCGTTCTTTGTTTAGACGTCGGCACCTGTGAACGAGATTCGCACCCAAATGCAGAGAATTTCCTGGGTGCTTATGGCCGAGACACGCTTTTTTGCGCACAGAACACGGGATGGCTGGAAGGATCCGAGGAACTGCGAAGAACCTAGAGCATACTCTCCGCAGGCGTCAGACGAAGAATGTGGATTGGCCTGGATATTGAGAGGTCTCTCACGCGAGCCCTCATTCCGATCGGACTGTCACCCATAAGGGCACGTGGACGTAGGTTGGTCTCTCCATCATTCTTGATGAGCGATTGCCGATCGCGACCGGGGAGAGTCCCAATAGTGAATCTGTGATAATACTGTAGTTATGGCCCACCACGCGGATATGATCTATTTGAAGGCGGTTGCAGATCCAGGTATTTGTCTTTCACTAGACACAGACATTCGATACCCTAATTTCGGGCCTTCCCCGGGCCTTTTCACGCTCGACACCACGAAAACCACTCTCGAAAGAAGACATCGGAATGACGTATCGCGCATTCTTGGAGGGGCTTCACGCGTCCGCAAGCCTTAGCCGCTGGTCTTGGGGGCCGACTCAAGAAGGAGTTGGGCAAAGGCTCGCAGAGGGCCAAGCGGACTAGCGAGGCCGGAGTGGGTGTTGGCTTGGGGAGAACGATGATCTTGCCAGAAGAGGGTGGAAAAGCGAAACTTGAGTCCAGGATGCAGTTGACTAACACTCAGACAGGCCTAGCGGGTTCTGCTGCTGGGGTGAAATCCCCGTGTATTGCCGTATCGCTGTACGGGCGCAGTGTGTTGTGTGGCAGCCGGGCAGGTCCCCCCCCCGCTTTCTGCTGCGGCCACGCACCAGACGGCGAGTGTAGCCACGGCTGGGGTTCCACTAGTGGGGCCAGTTAACGCACCGGCGCCAGGCCCAGACTGACGGCGTGAACCTTGTCCGGCCAAAACCAGGGTTTCCGGCGGGCTTTGATTAGGATGGTCAGCCAACTTTTGGCAGTAAATCCAGGAACCACGATTGTCCGTTGACAATAGTTCAGGTTATAATAGTTGCTCCGAAGTACTGCCCACTGACTAGCTATACATAATTCAGATTCTAATTCTATAATTATTCCGTAGCTTCTGACTCAGATTAGGATCGTGGCTCATCTTCCGATACAGCCCCCCTGCCCTAGCTAATTCTGGATGAACTACTGCTTATGTCTTGGAGACTCGATTAACTAGTTAACGCCTTTTGTCTATTATTCAGACAGCCTTATGTCCTTTAACCGAGCCAAGACGTCGATCACTATATCAGTTCCCTGGCGGGATCGGTGCTTTGACAAGGTTGTACAACCGGACCACCGATGGTGCAGGAAATGGTACCTCGTACACCGTACATTGGGGCGTTGCAGCGCAGGAGTCACCTTGAAGAAGGAAGCACCCCGGCAGCTCTGGAGCCCACTGATTCTATTCTCGAACTATCCAGTAAATAGTCTACTAGTTGTAGGCTATTATGGAGTAGGGGGAAAAATGGCTTTTGTTGAAATCTGGGTTCTACCCGGGCCTTTGCATTAGTGGCGGAGGTAAAGCACTAGTTGCGGCTGCAGCCCAAGAACGGTATTATCGGGGAATAAGGCGGTTGGCAGGAGGATAGGGGTATTCGCGCAATTTAAGTACACAATAATTGCTTTTTCTTAGTTTCCGTAAGATAGGTGCGTGGGTGTGGGCAGAGCAGATTACCTCGGGAGCAGGCTTTGTTCTTTAGTACGGAACAAGAGGATTGTTTAGGGCATGGGGGGACACGCCTAGTTAGCTGATTGTTACTCTGAATTTTAATCTAATCTCTACTCCGCATGCGACATCGCTACTGATAGATCGGACTCTGGTAGAACGCAGCGATCCCCCAGAGAATGCCCAATGCCAGATCGCGATAGATTAACCCTTGCCACCGCGCAGGCCCCCAAGCAGCCCCAAGCAGTCCCGAAGCTGTCAGAGGTGTGGAGCGCACTTCCCGTGCGTGTAGATAAGCGCTGGCCTCGCCCAACCTGCAACTCGACCGCAGCCAATTTACGGTCAGATTACCAGGCCCCGATAGATTACCGCCTTACCACGCTGGGCGCAAAATGGGGAGTTCAGGAGCAAAATCGAGGGTCGAAAATAACCAAAATAACCAAAATAACGATAGAAACGAAAACCAGCACGACTGATGGCTCCCACACGTGTCCCACCCGCCCCGTTCCTCTCGGCCCCCCCTAATCCTCTCCCTCAATCTATCCATTCACTCTAATTCACTCCTTTCTTTCCTTCATCTTTCCGTTGTCCATCGACACGGCGCCTTTGACCTGGGCCATTGCCAATTCTAGCGCTCCCCTTGCTTCCCACGGTCGCGCTTCATACTGCGTCTCTTTGTTCGATTCGTTGATTATCCGCCTCCAGCAGGCCGTCGCTCGCTCCTTACAGCTTCCACCACACTCACACTCGCTTTTGCTGCGTTCTCGGTCGTTTCACTTCGACCCCTTCCATTCGCTTATCGATCGTCTGCTGCTTTCGATTGGTTTCACTCGACCTTCGGTTGCCTGCGAGACGCCGATTCGTTAATAATTTACTGAGAAAAAAAAAGGAGGAAGTTTACTTCGCGTTACCCATTATCGAACGGATATCAGAAGAACTACACTGGACTTTCGCCAATCCTACATGAGGCGTTGACAGACGAGAATCGATTGCTCGTTCTGTACCCTCATCTAACCCAAAAAAAAGCGCCCCCGTTCCTGAAATCGACTATAGTTTTAATCAGACAAGATGCGTCCCGGACCCCTGTCCGCCCTCGCTTTCGCCGTCGGCAGCATCCAACTGGTGGCCGCCGCCGATGCGGTTTGGGAGGATCCTAATGCGGAGCGCGTTGATCGCCCACAATACTATGTTCCCAGCGAGATCAAGCGAAACGTTCGCAGAAATGATGAAAACCCTCTCGCCAGCGTCATCGACGGTCTAACCGGTGCTTTGGGCGGTGGTGCTTCATCCGAGTCTGACAGCAAACCCGCAGCTGCCCCGGCTACTTCATCGTCATCCAACGACGAGCAGCCGCAGGAGGTTGTTGTTGTCGTCTCGATCGACAATGAAGGTCATCGCCACACTGTGACTTCGACTTCCCCAGCTGCCCAGGCCACGACTGTCACAAGCACTGTTGACAACTCTAACAAGAGCACCGACAAGGGCAAAGGAGAGAGCAAGGTTGAATCGACTTCTAACAAGGCCGACGACAACAGCGCAGCCCCTGCTCCAGCTTCAACTACAGCTGCGGCTTCGACCTCCTCCGATGGTGGCCTTCTTGGTGGCCTGGGTGATGGTCTTAACTCTCTCGGCGCCGGCGTCGGATCTATTCTCGGTGGTGGTGAGACTGAAACCGCTACTGCTACCGCTACCTCTGCTCCTGCTACGACTAGCAAAAGCAGTGAAAACGGCCCTGGCAGTGCCAATGGTGCTGGCAGCGCCAACAGCGTTGCTTCCAGCGCTACAACTGCTGAGCCTGCTTCCACCACTACTAACCCCGGTCTTCTCGGTGGTTTGGGTGATGGTATCTCTTCTCTAGGTGCAGGCCTTGGATCTGCTCTTGGCGGTGGTGAAACTTCCACTTCCACTAAGAACAGTGCCGCCAATGGTGCCGGAAGTGCTACTACTGCCAGCGCCGATGCCTCTACTACCACCACTGATCCTGGTCTCCTTGGTGGGTTGGGTGCTGGTGTTTCCTCTTTGGGAGATGGTCTTGGCGGTGTTGTTTCTTCCCTTGGTGGCGGTGTCGGTGGTGCTGTTTCTGGCCTCGGTGGTGGTGTTGGTTCTCTCCTTGGCGGTGGTGAAAAGACCACTGCCACTGGAACCGCTCCCGCCGCTGCAGCTACTACTTCCGACCCTGGTCTTCTCGGTGGTCTAGGTGCTGGTGTTTCCTCTTTGGGAGATGGTCTTGGTGGTGCTGTTTCTTCCCTCGGTGGCGGTGTCGGTGGTGCTGTTTCTAGCCTTGGTGGTGGTGTTGGTTCACTCCTTGGTGGTGGTGACAAGACCACTGCTCCCGCTGATTCTCCCGCTGCTACTGGCACTTCTACTGGCACTTCTACCTCTGATGGAGGTCTTCTTGGTGGACTTGGTGGTGGCCTGTCCTCCCTTGGTGCTGGCCTTGGTTCTGCTCTCGGTGGTGGCTCCCAGACCACTACCCCTGACGGCTCTGGTGCTGCTACTGCCAGTCCTTCCACCACCACCACTGACGGCGGTCTTCTTGGTGGCCTTGGCGGGGGTCTGTCTTCCTTGGGAGCTGGTGTTGGATCGCTTCTCGGCGGTGGTAACTCAACTTCCCGCCCTGACTCAACAATTCCCGTCAGCGTTCCTGCTACTCCCACTGCCACCCCCAATATCATCGGTGGCTTGACCTCTGCCCTCGGTGGCCTGCTCCCTAATGCAACTGATTCCAGCACTGGCATCGGCTCCGTTCCTACCCCTGGCAACTCTGCTCGCCCTACCCCCACTCCTGCTGGCTCTGAGACTGTGGGCCCTAACCCGACTCCTACCGGCAACTCACAGACCCCCATCCCCAAGCCTGCTTCGTCCACGCCTAACCCCAAGCCCGCTACGGAAACTTCTACCCCAGAGCCCAAGACCACTGCTACTCCTACTGAGACTCACACCGAGTCTGCTACTACCTCTGACTGGCTTCCTTCCACCGTTCTGATCCTGCCTACTCAGACTTCTGAGTCTACCTCGACCGGAACCGAAACCCACACCAGCCAGCCCACGCAGCTTCCCGGCTCTATCTCTCCCTCAAACGGTGTTGCCCAGGCTCCCAAGGACTCTATGCTTCTCCAGCTCGGTTTCGACAGCAGCCTCCCCTGGTCCTTCGTCGCTACCACTCCTCTCTCTTCGTCCCAGATCTTCAGATTCATTCCTCTTGCTCTGAAGCACGCTGTCCCCCACTGGGCCACCAAAGCTGAGATGTTCGCTCTGGAGCCATACTACAACTGGCAGAAGACCGGCTACAACGGTACCCTCGCAATCTTCTACTTCCCCAACGAGGGCTACGCCAAGCTTGAGGCCGCCAAGTCCAACCCCAACTCTGCCCTGTACAACGACGAATCGAGCGCTTCAGTCAAAAGCCTGATGGCCATGATTGACTCCACTATTCCCCTCGTGTACAACGGCAACTGGCCCGCTGAAGGTGGTGACGACACTGCTGGAAACACCGGTGCTGGCGGCGACGGTGGTTCCGACGATGGCACTGGTGGCGGTGCTAACAACGACGGCTCTAACAGCAGCTCCAAGGGCTCTGCTACCTCCGCCGGAATCGCCGTTGGAGCAGTGGCCGGTGCTGCCGCTTACGGTGCAGGTATGTTCTGGATTGCCCGTCGCTACCGCCAGCGCAAGCAACTGCACCAGCGCTCCAGCTCGCAAGTCGACCAGATGAGCCAGGCCTCTGCGGCCGGCGGCTCGCTCTTCGGAGCCCGCATGTCTGGAAGCCAGCGCTCGCAGATGATCAGTGCGCCTGTGATGGCCGAGAATTCGCTCGGATGGAACTAAACGCCCCGTTATACAAACACGAACTCCCTTCTGCATGGATAGACCAGGTCCGACTCTTGTCTCTATATATACCTCCCCGCCCCCTCCCCCATTTCATCCTTTTACACCCGTTGAGGAGAAGCGAGCGCGTGCAGGCGGGCGGTAAAACGCGCGTTTTCTCTCGTGCACGGCTCTCTCTCTTCGCGTTTTTACTATGGTTGAAGCCCGGAAGACCAGTGACTTGCACAAAACATTATATTTCATTGTCCATCATATTCCCTGGATCCACATGTCATATATCACGTATCTTTTCTCTGTGAAATTTTCGACTGGCCAACAACCTTTTTTTTTTTTTTTCTTCATTCTTGATACCTCAGCGCTTTTCAAAACGCTACGTGTCACCTCCATTTCCTTTCTACTTTTTCTTCTTCTTTTCAAATATTCCCCCTTCTGTTCAAACCCTTTTTTTTCAACTTCATCTTTCCGATGGCACCGAGACAACTGATTGAGACGAAATCCTTAATTCCCTGCCCCTGTGCCATTGGGAAAATCTTACATTTTTACTGGTCATATATGTTCGAATCTTTGCACACATCCTAATGGTCTAGGGGGCCAGGATCCCTTATGAGCCGACGCTAGTTCCCCTCCGCTTTTTTCCTTATATGTCTGTCTGATTGCTTTTGCTTTTTTGTACACACTTTTGTACAGTTGTGGTATGGTGGTTGTGTGAGTAGCCAGTTGTGAATGAGAATTGTAGATTTTTCATTAAATCCTTCTCTGCTTGGGCTTTTGTAGTGTAGCGCTCTAGGGCTGTATTGTTTTGATTGTTGCCGAGGCAGTTGATGTGAGGGGGTTCCCCTTGCTTGTAATGGTGTATAAGTGGGATTAGAGTATGTACGCTAGTACTATCACACTGAAACATGCACGCTGGTCTTGGCCATATATTGGATCTTCAAGTTTATGTGGGTTAGGGTTCTTCCGACTTGAATGACGACTTGGATGACCTTTTCAAGTTGAAGGGGAGAAGGGTCGCTCGATTGTCTTATTCCCTCACGGTGGAATGGTTGGAATGTCTTAACAATCTTAAGAAACCCTGGACAATTAATCGAACTTTTCGGTTTTCTTCAGGACCAATTTATCAAAGAAAAGAATGGTGAGCGCCTACAAGAGTCCATATCATTACACGAGCCAATTCTCCATACTATCCATGGATATTCATCAAATCAAGAGGCAAGGCTTCCAAGGTTTGAGGAACACACTTGAATCCCCAATGATAAGCATATGATTCAGTCTAATTATATTCTGAATATACCTCTGATATTCCATCCAAGGGCAAATCTGCAGCATTGAACGAAGAAAGTCCAAAATAGTATAAAATATGATAAATCTAGACATGTACATCGAAGGGGAATAGAAAATTTGTACTGAGATAGTCTCTTCTTTTCTCCGAAATGAAGGATATGGAACCATCATTGTTCCACATGTTAGAAATCAAGAGACAATGATTCTTTTTGCTCCACGTTCTTTAGCCTGCTCGAATGCACAGTTTAGACAGCACCCACGACATAATATAGAAGGATGGAATTGCCTCGGAATGGGTGATTGCGACAGAACCTGCGCCAATGGATTGCCGGCAGCTTGAACAATATGGATTCTGTTCCAGGCTTCAAATTCGGGATCAGATGGCAGTGGTGTTAATTGTGGCAAAATAGAAGCCACGAGAACTTGACTGGTATATTCTGCTTTAAGAGGCGTCATTCGTGGATGCGGACATGGGGTCGTTCTCATGAGGGCAAACAAGTAGTTCAAACTAGTAGACAGGCTGAATTGGTGGCATTGCTGATCCGGAATAGTTACCGTAACCTGGAGTTCTAATTCTCTGATCTTCTCTCTCGTTGCAATCGTAATATCGGAGTAGACACCGACGGAAGATGGAACTATATGCCGATACGTCGATAGGTCTGGAGTATCGTTCCAATTGTCATAGTGCTGCTTTCCTGTGACTTTTGGATAGTATCTATCGTTGTGAATAATTTGACCATCGAGAATTCGCACTTGTCGATTATGAGAGATATTCTCATAGTCGAGAGTAAGACATGTAGCTGGCAACCATGTAGCTGAACCATCCGATCGTGCCAATACCATCGCTGAATCTGTGCGCATGATCTGCTCTAAAACTTCTTTACAATCCCATTGCAAATTTTCCGCTTCAAAAATGGCTTCCGCTTCACCTAGTGAACACCCAGTGTTGAAAAAGCCACCAGGAAACTCATCATCCATGATTGTGTATGTAGCTTCCTGGCAAGGATGGATGAAGAGATTACGGAATGTTGACATAATATGTCTAATTACCACACCTTTTAGTTCAGAGAAAGCGATGGCATCGAGTTGTTCATTGGGTTCAGAATTGGTACTTTGCGCTTGAACGATGGCATACATAGCTTTTTTGAGTAAAGCCCAGGCGGTTTTGAGTGACGGCCATTCTAGAGGTAATTTAAGCCCCAAACAAAATTCGCAACGACGATGGATAAGTGGACGGTATTGTTCGCTCAAGGCACTGACTAGATGAAATGTCGGTCGTTTTCGTATGGCATTTGGCCTTGATACTGAAGTGGAAGCGTAGGCAATGTCCGAAATTGCCAAAGCACACAATCCCACCGCCTTGACAATTTCCGGTGAGTTAGTCAAGCCCTTATGTTGCAAGTAGACGTGCAAAGATGCATTAATATGGCCCTCCCAGGCAAACCTCTCCATGTGATTTGATCTGTAGATAGGCGTTTTCGAATGTTGGCCAAAAATGCTTCCCAGGTTCTCAATCCTTTCCATGAAGTATACTTTGGGGGTACCTGTTGAAATTCCGACAGATTCTGTAGTGATTTCGATAGATATCGAGCATGGAAGTTCTCCTTTGTGGATAATGGTATTTTCAATAGTAACAATGCATTGGTCCGAGAATAGCGTGGTCACGAGGGCCACAATATACCCCATACCATGTATTCCTCGCACCCTCAGAAATCCTCGTGCATCTTTGAGAGCACGAGATATTTGACCGAGAAGCCCAATCATCCATGTTTGATGAATGAAGTGTGATATGCCATGAGGAACTTGAAGCTTCATATACGAGTATGCATCATGGATGCGACAAACTTGCTTCGCCAAAATGGTGCCAAACGCAATAAGCCCGAGTTTGTTAGCAAGAACATTTGCTGCCTGAGCCAAGAGTTCAGGGCTACTCAAACAACTAGATTGAGGGAGCAGGCTAGGCGCAAGTTCGAACAAAAGCTGGCCAGTCTCATCGCCGTATATGTTCCACAAACAAGTAACCACCAGTGCAACGGCCTGACCACCGGCTGTTTGTGCCATAAGCGAGGCAGCATCACCCTTCCGCCAGCCAATCGCGATCCCAAGGCGCTCTATACGCCGACTCTTGCACCGAAGCAGATGGTCTGGAACCTTTTTAGCAACAGGTCCACTGGTAGGAAGTGCGGCTCCCATATCTTGCAGCTGGAGCATTGCGATTGGTTGAACATTGTCGGCAGAAAGCGCAGCAAGAAGTGTTGAGAACTGTCCGAGACCAGCGAGTGAGAGGCTCGAAATGTCAACCTGTGTAGTAATATCGCTAGGCATGATGGTTGAGAATTTGAAGCTGGAATGATGAAGTAGAAATTCCCGAGACGGGATAGCTGTGACTATTTAGCCTGCCTTCTTCGACAAGGCAGTATTGCGTACCATCTGTGGTTCGCCTGGACACTAGCTCTTGATAGGCGTAATGGGGGACAGGGGTCTTGCTATGCGCTGGCGACTGTGGCTTAGGTAGCCTGTAGTCTCCACCCAACAAAAGCAATATGGCACCCATGGTGAGGCTTGTATTCATCAATCTTCCACAAAATATACGTTCTAGGAGTGCAGATATGACATAAATTTATTGAAGCTTGGTATATACGGGGGGCAAAAAAAAACAAGCAAGAAATTCTGAGAAAGGGGGGGGACCCTAAATACAGCAAATCGGGGAGATGTGCCCTATAGAGATTGGAGATGAACAGCAACCACAAAACGCCCACGCCATGTACCCTTGTATAATCTATTCCTTCTTAGCCTTTTCATTTGGATCCGATGAGCCCCCAAACAAGCTGCTCCATGGTTTGCTATCCTGTTCCCGACGAAGTTCGCGCCCGCTCTTCTGCTCTTCCCATGAACCCTTGGCTGCAGCGGCAATGGATCCATCCTTGGCACTGCTGTTTGCGTGAGCATGTGCAGGTAGAGGACGGACAGCATCCTCGCCTCCGTAAAGGCGTAAAGCAGTGCCAAAGGCCCAGTCTACGGCCTGTTCTACGGGGTGATCGAAGAGGTATGGAAGTGCCGGGACAACGGCAAGACCAAGCTAATAATAATGTTAGTCAGAATTTCTTCACCCCACAGAATATCAATGATCATCAGGCGCGAGCATGATGATAAAGATGAGATTTATAGTAAGATAAAAATGCAAACATACCCCGATAGGAAGCCAAGTGCGCACAAAAGCGTTCTTTGCGCTCTTCACCGCGCGCCCAGAATACCTCACCACACTATGAATCGTGAAAGCAGGCAGACCCATACTAGCAAGAGTCTGGAACACAGCTCGCTTAGCCATAATCATCCGATAATCCTCAGCAAGCGAGATCTCAGTAGTAGGCCACGGAGTCAAAGAATCACCCGCATGCTTCTCCGATTTCGACAGCGGCCCAGAGAGATTACCAGTCGCCATGCCGCGGATAATCTCATCCTGCGACGGCTCTTTCGCATCTTTGTAGGCGGCGTCGCTGGCGGGGGTTAGCGCATGGCGGTTGCGCAGATACGCCTTGTAGCCCTCATGGCTGACATCGCCGAGCAGGTAGGCCCACGAGATACCGTAGGCCGAGCGGACAAGCCATGGGTGGGCGACGGGGCGGAACGACTCGCCAATATCGGAGGTGTAGGCGACGTATCGGTGGGCCGAAAGCAGGATTGTTCGGACGCGCTGGGCGTAGGCGGCGTATCGGTATGGTGTCTCCGTGGAGTCAACGGAGCTGTCGTCGGGAGAAGAACTCATGGTTAGTTTTGTGGTCGTTCGAGGCTCTGCGAAGCGGGTTGGAGACAATTTTGGAAGCTTTGCTTTGACAAAGCTGAGCCGCGGCGGACGATGTCATCGACTGCCGCATGGCACCGGATGTGGAGTCGGTGGGCTCTTGCACCCGTTGTATTGCTTATTCCTCCTCTTGGTCTACATGACATGCCACTCTTGCATGGATACGCTGAAATGAGATATAATTGAGAAATAAAAAGAATGATCTTAACTTACTACGGTGCGTATAGGTCGTCATAGAAGTCGTCATCTCGGTCAACTAGTTGTTGAAGCTGTGTGGGGAGCTTTTTGGCGTCGCTAGAGCCGCGTTTCTGGCCATTGCCCCAAGGGTCCATGGTGAATAATATTTTTGAGAGGAAGAAACAGATGACAGAAACAAAGAAAAGGGGTGTAGATCAAGGGAACCCCGCGGGGAACTTGCAGAGGCCGTGGAGAAGGAGTCGCGTGCGGAGACGCCTAGTTTGGTGGGATACAGTGCAAGGAGATCAAAAGAGAATGAAATTGCTCTATGGACGGGATAAGAACAGGAGTACCACCGGGGTCCAATCTAATTTATATTGGCTTTCTATCATACAAAGTACCCGTCGTGGTAGCCGACAGGAAACTTAGCCGGTCATGCATAGTCCCGTACATGCGCTACGGCTGTGACCGTGGGTGAGTAGATCTTCGCCCGAGGTTCCAACCGAGCTACCTTGCGGCACAATTCCGTGGAACATTTAGCCCTGGCTGTCTGCTCTGCGATGAGGCTGTATGATCATGGACATACTGCACTGTATAGAGGAGAGTTTGTAGTTGTACCCCAGATATAGACCAGGTCTCTTCACACTCCAGCTCAATCATAAGTTGATATCATGTGATGCCATCGGACCTTCTCGGGAGGTCACGTGCCGCAATTGTTGAGGAGCAGCGGAATGAGACTAGCCGCATTGGGGAAGGCGGTCTCGGAGCCAACGTCGACTTTGTCAAGCCTGAGGATTCGATTCCGCTACCTCACCCGTATATCCTCCAGCTCCTCCCCCCATCCCACTCCGTCAAGATGGTCGTCTACTACCAGATCGCCGGCAAGAAGGTCGGCTCTCACATCGTAAGTGTTACTTCCCCGCCCAAGTCCCTCAGGACGCGGCCTCATGGCCATCCCTTTTTGTGACCATTTCGTCGTACTGGTGGGCGCCACGAAAATGAAGAACGAAACACTGACCTCGCCATTGCGATCTAGCTTTCCATTGCCACCCTTAGCGCTATCTTCGGTGGTGCCTACGCTGCCACCGGTAGCAGCAGCAAGCCCAAGACCGCTGCTGGTCCTCCAATCAACGCTTCCTCCAAGGACGAGGGTGACTTCATCCAGTATGTGCATTGAGCTATCGATCTCCCAAGTCAAGATCATGCGCTACTCTCCCATATTAGGGATGGCTAGCGCTTCTTTAAGCTACGACTACCGTATTTCAATTGTTGCTAACTCTTCTCAAGGCAATTCCTGGCAGAGGCAGATAGCGGCGACAAGAAGGCCAGCCACTAAATATCTTCGTCCTCGCTAACGGATTACCCCGATGGATTGGCCCGGTACGAATCCGCATGACGCATTAATCGAGTCGCCCTATCCGTTCGTCGCTTCCGAGCCCGTTGCATTGAACCGTCCGCGAAAAACTGGATATCGGACCTCCGGAAGAGAACGGATGGATTTTCCATGGATCTGTACATAAGAGGCGTGTACGCTGCATAAGAAATGTTTCTTTTATACTATCATCACAGGGTGCTGTTTTGCTTGCTTCGAGTAGTCGCGGTGTGCTGAAGGAAGTTTAATTGCTGCAGATGTGCATGACAGCTACCAAATTGCACTTGGAAATGGGGGAGATGAGTTCGTGCTGCTCATATGCGCAAGTGCTACCTCCAAGTAGGTAGCTTGTAGCTTGTAGTGTTGATACTGGACTTGGCGAGCATTTTGTTTAGGCCGCGGATGCAAGCAAACAATGTGGGACAGTGGCAGTAAAGTAACTGCGGCGAAAATGAGCCTAAGTTAAGCTTCATGAATCTTCAACCCTTTCCGAATAGCTCCGTCGCCAGAAACAAAGCGCCCCTGCCCCGCCATGGCGTAGATAAACGTTAGACTTCAAGCCCCGGCAGTACCTTTCTTCCCGACCAGCTGGCTGCCTTCACTTCACCCACCACTCAACAACCCAAGCTCTCCAAACCCTCAGAATGAAACCCCTCCCCTTCCCATTTCCTCTAAACATCGGAACTGACATCGTCCACCTTCCCCGAATCAACGCCCTCCTCACCCGACGCGGCGACTACCTGACACGCTTCACCCGTCGAATCCTCTGCGCGCAAGAACAACGCGACTTCCACAACCGCTTCAGCAAGTCCCTCTTCAAGCCCACGCCCCAAACCCACCCATCCCAACCGCCGCATGTCCCACCTATCAGCGCAGAAATGACGCGCTGGCTGGCAGGCCGCTTCGCCGCCAAGGAAGCCGCGCGCAAAGCGGCGCCGGCTGGAGCAGCGTCTATCGGGTGGAAGGACGTGATGGTTAGAGTCCAGGACAAGACAGCCGAAAACACGACGCAGCCTGGTGTGAGTCGTAGGCCGGAGATTGTGTTTCTGGGGAATGAGGATGAGGGTGTTCCTGCGCGTGCTGCGCAGCTTTCCATCTCGCATGATGGGGAATATGTTGTTGCTACGGTACTAGCCGCGGGGTGAATAATATTGGGATGCTGGATGAGTTAAACTTGATTGTCATTCGATTTATATCTACAGTCGAATGGCTTTGGATCTACTTTGAGTTACCCACGCGTCTATCATTTCGGACGCATTGCGGCTTTGGTGCCAGGAACCGTGGACACGCTGTGGGTATGCCAATCTACAAGCTGATAATCTCCTCGTGGAAGTCCCTATATCTTGGCCAAATGTGAAATATATGCGAAATATACGAGTCCTCATATCGGAGTCGACCTACGACCGATTGGATCACTCTTTGGACAGCGTCGGGTGGCGGGCACCAGAGCTTGCCACCCACCCTCTGAAGGGATTCAATTTCAAATCCAGAATACTCTCAAAAATGAAACGATGTTGTACGTTCCCTGTAGTAATCCTGTGCCATCTCATAAAGTAGGATGAGGCCTATCTAAAATTTGGGCCCAAGCAGGCCCCGCCAATCGCGGGACGGCAAATCTTATCGAGTCATCAGCTTCTTCCAACAATTTATGTCGACTACCATACAGCCGCATAGAAATTGTTACCAGACGACAGAAAAGAAAGTGAGGTATCAATTTGCCAGTCACTCAATACAGGTATCTGGAGCTGCCTGCTTCCAACTAGATAAACCCGACAGCTCGACGCTACTCCCACCAAGGGCAGTGTAGGCCATGCCATTTTCACACCACAGCCATTCGGGCCAATTCTGCCCAGGACACGCCAAAGACTCTTTAGAAGATGTCATTCAAAAAGCCATCAGCAAGAAGATGCAGGTGTTCTGCCTGACAGAGCATATGCCCCGCCACAAGGAGGACTTCTACCCCGAAGAGGTGAGCGGACCTAGCAGCCTCAGATTTCATACCATTACATGATTCGTCGCAACAAGACTCTCAAAAAGAATATGTTATAAAGATAAATCAAACTAATAAGCACACAGATCGAAGCCGGACAAACAGAAGCCTGGCACGAAACCAACGAAGCTGCATACTGGCAAGAAGCGCAACGACTACGCTCAAAATACGCCTCACAGATCCAACTAATCATCGGATTCGAATGTGAATGGATTCGCCCTGAGTCCAAGGACCTCATCGACCGGTCTCTCTCACGGTACCCATTCGAGTTCTTCATCGGCTCGGTGCACTACACGAAGACAGTGCCGATTGACTACGACCGAGCGATGTACGAAAAAGCCCGAGATCTGGCCGGCGGCTCAGACGAGCTGCTGTACGAGGCGTACCTAGACGAGCAGCTGGATATGTTGCAGCAGTTGCGGCCGCTGGTTGTTGGGCATTTCGATCTTATCCGGTTGAAGAGCGATGATCCGGAACGGAGCTTTAAGACTTGGCCTGGGGTTTGGGCGAGGGTTCTACGGAATTTGGACTTTGTGGCTTCTTATGGAGGTATTTTGGAGATTAATGGGGCGGCGATTAGGAAGGGGATGAGTGAGCCTTATCCCAAGGCTGAGATTTGCAAGGTAAGATGGCCTCTGTCTTTGTTTCTATCATCATTCTAATGTTCGTATCCAGGAGTTTATTGCTCGGGGTGGGCGGTTCTGCCTCTCTGATGATAGTCACGGCGTCGATCAGATCAGTTTGAACTTTCATAAAGTACTGGAGTTCTTGGAAAGCACTGGAATTTCGGCTTTGCATTATCTACGCCTTGCTGAATCGTCGGAACAATCTCCAGCTCCTGATGCGCGTTTCCCTCGCACGCGAGTTGGTGCCATGTCTATTGACGATGTGAAGCAATTGGCTTTCTGGAAGGCGGAGTCATGATATTAGAAGGGGAAATAGACAATTGCAAGACGATAGAACTATACCATTTCACCTCAAAGGAGCTATCATTTTTACCAATTATTGTGATCCCCATAGTCGCCACCGCAGCGATCTATGGAGTAGAGATCGTCCCCGCTTGAAACCCCGCGGAGGGGCAGACGGGCGACACTGAGACAGACCCGACAAGGCGACAGTCGATCAGGGGGCTGTGGCCTCGGATTCGCACGGATTGCTCAGAGGATCGGATCACAGGCTATTTGGAGCTCGTCAATTGTCATTGGCAATCTCTGAGCAACGAAGCTGGCATTCCAATCAAACCACCCGCCAACGCCACGATGGGCGCTGGCGTGTGGGATCATCTTTCTAGAGCCAATGGCGTAGCAATACCTCCAAGGCCTGGTGTCACTATGCTCAGCTTTCTCCCGGATTCTGTATTCTTCTATGGGCATAAGTAACATCAACCCAGAAGAAGCCACGCTTTCAAAGAAGCTGCTATTTTTGAGGTCCCCACGCAGTACCTAGGTAAGCTTCCCCTCTCTTTGAAGTACCTAGCCACCCAATGCCCTGGAAACCGTAGATACACAATGAAGTCCGCGTATGCATATATCCATTTCCGGGTCGATGGATTATAGGGCTCAGCCCATCGAGCTTAACAGCTGAAACGAGGAGGCCAGAAGTCCATTACGTCGCGAGGCGCGAACCCGGAAGAAGGAGGGCCCCCCCCCACCGAAGCTAAAATAGATAAATCTGCGCTGCCCCTCCGTTCCTCTCCTTCCTCCCCAACTCTCCTTCCAATTCCGTTTTAATTCATCATCTAAACACTACTTTCAAAATGGGTGTCGAGCGAACTGTTCTGGCCGAAGGCAACAAGGCCGACTTCCCCAAGCCCGGTGACAACATCGAGATGCACTACCGCGGCTGCCTCTACAAGGAGGGTGCTGAGCACAACATGGGCTCTCAGTGAGTTTCTGCAGATCCGGCGCCGAGAGATGCAATGCTAATCCTGTTGTGTACCACTAGGTTCGACAGCTCCTACGACCGTGGCTCTCCTCTGCCCTCCCCCATCGGTGTCGGCCGTCTCATCAAGGGTAGGTGACATTTCCGCAGACCATTCCGTTGAACATTCAACGGGAGCAGGACCAAGACATAGGTATTTGGAGCTGTACATGGCTAACGACATTGTTAATACAGGCTGGGATGAGGGCGTTCCCCAGATGAGCCTGGGCGAGAAGGCCATCCTCGACATCACCCCGTAAGTTCCCCAGCTTTAAGAAGAACTTTGACTGTTGCGTTCGACCACTGACAGGTTATGATAACTAGTGATTACGGATACGGTGCTCGGTACGTTTATTCAGATGAATCCCAAGATTCTTTCTCGGCCACGATGACCATCATTGAGGCAAATAATGGATCATGAGAGAAACCCACAGTACCTGATAGCTGTTTCTAACAATCTATATAGTGGCTTCCCCCCCGTCATCCCTCCCAACTCCCGTCTGGTCTTGTAAGTCTTCTCCGGCACTGGGACTAACGGACTAAACTAACTGTCTGATTAACAGCCAGGTCGAGCTCGTCAGCATCAACGGCAAGAAGCTCTAAGTGCCTAAACGACTGCAGGACATTCCACACATGGTTTTTTTTTGAGTGATACTTTCTTCCAAGTTTTGCTCTAACAAATCTGTTCGGCCTCTCGCTATAGATACGATTAGGTCTGTGGAATTAGTTTACGAAAATATGATAGCTGGCAGGGGTGCTTATATGACCTCTGCTAGAGTCCATGTTTCACAAGTAGCAGTACATGTAGCTTATCTGGCTACAGTAAAGAATTCATTATCAGGGTCTCCTAGAATTTGATCCCTAGATATCATGCTATATCAGCTGATATCGGCTAACGTGCTTCACTTGGTGCTTGCTGGATCAATGAACTATTTTGACAACCTTGGAATTTTTGAACCTGTCTTGGGGATGCAATTTTAGTATAGCGTTGGGAGATTCTACGCAAAGTCAAACAAAATATTTCGATGGACGAATTCATAATTGTAATTTTTATGAAATTTTTCTTAGACGACGGAGCTCACATGGTCATTTACACAATCTACTAAAAGCACAAACTTCCAAATGCTGATTTTGATGAATTCGGTACTTTGTTCTTGGAAAAGATCTCATGCAACTACCAACATCGAACTATCTGTTACTTGACCGAGCGGGCCAGTCGCGGTGGCTGGTATTACAAGGGGGGGATCATGCAGTTGTCGCATTTATCATGTTGACAGTCACTGCATCTCGAGGATAATGCTGTGTTGATCAAGCTGGTACATTGGCAGCACATTGCAAGATATAGACCTGCGCCTCCACCTCCGCTTGCATCTACTAGATCAATGGTAGGATCGAGGTTACTGATGATTCTAGGATCGGCAGTCATAGAATCTTCCCGGTTGAGCATACCCCTGTAGTGTTCTTCAATGTCTGAATGAGAGGCGCTGCTTTCAGCACGAGCGGGGGCCTCTGACATCTTGGAAGATCCAATGTTAAATTCATCTGAATCACTCTCGGGGCAGTCGCTTTCGCTATCGCGAGGAGCTTCTTCTCCTGTGATGGATGTCGGCTTGGGCAGGTACTCGGAATCAATTTCCAGATAGGATCCAGGAAGCATGGAAAGCCCTAATTGTTGCAAATGATGCCCAACATGCCGGCTATATGTTTTCGGGGACTCAATATCAGTTCTACAGAGACAGCACTGGATAATTCCTCGCTCTGCTCTGATGAAGTCCTGGTGATATTCATACACGTGTTCGAACCACTGGCGCCGGCTCTCATAATGTTTGGATGGCGTACTGCATTGTGGAACGACGCATACATATGGCATCAAGTCTTTGAAGATATGTTGAGCCCAGTCTTTGTTGTTTCTTATTTTGATGATGTGAAAACAATACGGACACTCAAATGGAGACTCGTTTGCAGAGCTCTCAGGAGGGCTGGGAATCGTCAATAAGTCTTGACTCGTGAATAAGCTTGGAGCATATGATGACTGGGAAGCCTCAGAGATAGAACTTGTTTCAAGAAGGTCAAGTTCATCTGCGGAATCTTCCATAACTGGCTTTGCGGCGGCAGTATCTGATGGCATTGTAGACATCCTCTTGTCTGGAAGCCCTTGTCTTAGCTTCATTCCGTAGTGCTGGCGATATTTTAAGATTGCTTCTTGTCGCACCATGGCCGCACCTAGTCTTTCAATAATTATGGGATCTGCTCCAGGAAACTTCTGACGCACATGTCGCTGAGTCCATGGCTCAACGAAGAAAAGATTGTTGATTTTCGTGCCTAACAAGCGATCATGATCGGCAGGTTTACGTATGGCCATAGATATTTGGAATAATAGATCGACATTGTTTCTCAGACTTTCAAATAGTGCCTGGCAATAAGTTGAATCATCTAGATCGCCTTCGTCGGTGGATTCATCTCTAGAGTTCACAGAGTAGTCTTCAAGAGCGGCTACATCTTGAAAATCTTCACTAGACTCCTCTACCAATGTGCAAATCTCTTGGAGTACACTGAGTAATCTTTGAAGAGTCTTGTCTGTCTCTCCTTTTAAGTGAGAGGAATCACGGAGGCGATAATCGAGTGACGACTGGCCAGTTTGATGAGCACCGATGTTGCCTGTCCAGATACGAAGTCTTCCCAATTCGTCGAGCCAGCGGCGTTTGGAGACCTGGGCTTCATATCGCTCGAGAAATCCTGACGAAACTATGGCAGCGAACGCTTTTAGACATTGTATTGTTTGGTTTGAAATATCCGTGGCCATCTTTTCCTGAGATTTTAGTCCACGGGTTGGAGAGCCCCAATGGGTGAGGAGATATAATGATCGTATTTCAATTCAAGTGCGGCTGAAATTGCATGGATTTCTAGCGCGGGGTATTCTCCCCCTCCTTTGAGGTACGTACCTTCTCGCTGGAGATAGACTTGATTCTTTCAAAAAAATCTGTACGATAAGCCAATCTTCTCTTTATCTGAACGAGACGTTTCCTCGGAATGGCATCCGGAATCGAGAGTGTCAGTCTGGCACTCGCTATCCTTCCACTGGTAGCAAATCAGCTGGATAACTACGTTCGTGGTATAGAAAGGCTCAAAGGGTTCCGTCGATGGAGACTACAGCTCGGAGATTATGCTCGAGCCCTAGAGGTACGACGTGCGATGCTTCTCAACGCCTTAGAATTATCATTAGTAGGAATTGTCGATGATCATGACGAGCGAGCAGAGTTGATAAGCGACCCAATCGGCCCTGGGTGGAAAGATCCGAAACTCCAAGACTCTTTCGCACAAAAGTTTGGCCGGAATGAAACAATATTTAACACCATCGTTCATGATCTATCTCGAATGCTTCAAGAGTTTTCAAACAGGCTAGGAATCGATGCTGGGAATCCCTCGGTGGTAGGTACCATTAGCTCGAATATGAGAACGTCAACTCATATCATTCGCTGATTGACTCAAGACAAATGCCCCAAATTGGCGAAAATTTCGGAAAATATTCTCCGCAGCAGTCTACGATGATCTTCTTGACAAAATAGACAGAACGATTGATATTCTCAACACACTCTGCGAACATGCCACCCAGCGTGAATTGTCCAGGAGAGGTCCCTCGAAGCGTCGAGCCTTGCAAGGATACCGAGATCAAAGACTCCATGCAAAAGAACTATATGGGATTTTGATTCAAGACAACCAATCCTGGCAGTGCTCCTGTCAAGCTGAGCATTCTGTTTGTTTCCGACTGGGTATAGCAACCGATGTGCTTGTCACCGAGCGGCCAGCTGACACAAAGTTCAACATGCTTCTATCTTCCACTCCTACTTCGACAAGCTGTCAAAAATGCTGGCATGAGATCGAGGTTGAGGCTCATCATGAACCTGAGCCACCACAAAATGAGCCTAGTCGCTCTGGCCCAAAGCCTTCTACAGTTCGCTGTACACAATGTCTCGAACGAACACACAAGGAGCCTCCCCGGTCCCTTGGATCAGCAATCAATGATCTTTGCATGAGACTTAGTAGCTTCCAGCTGTCGAATCATACATCAGGATCCAGCTCAAGTGTGTCACTTCCATGTCCAAAATCTTTGGGCTATTTGGCCACTCCGGGTTCTTCAATAAATCAGCATCGCTACTATATGGATTTGAGAAGAACTATTCCAGGGGAGATCCGGTTTCAATCTCTCCAGGATACACTAATCGGTACACCATCGGTCCCTAATCGACCAGTAAAAGAACCGGATGAGCTAGATCGTGGTGATAGGCTGTACCTTGCTACTGTGCTTGCATGCAGCATACTTCAATTGCACGGCACATGGCTACATCGGCAATGGGGAACAGGAGACATCCTTTTCGTTCGCTTCTCTGAGACAAGCTCTCCTCTTTACAGCCATCCCTTTCTTCTCAAAAAACCCTCACCAGTCATGTCGACAAGCCACTCTAACCCAGACGATGAAGCTTTTACTCGCAGAGAGAATTCAAATGTGGTTCTCTTCCCACTGGCTTTGGCCTTGATCGAATTATCTTTAGGAAAATCTATAGTAAGTCTCACTGCTGAAGAGGATAGGGATTCAAATGGCGTCATATTGTATACAAAAACGGCAGTGCGGTTACTCCCCAAGGTCCACAGAGAGAGCGGGTTGAGGTATGGGGATGTCGTGAAGGACTGTTTGTTTTGGTCTCGCAGCAACGGTGAGACTTTTGAGGATTCGCAATTTGAGGAATCTGTTTTCAGTTCAATTGTGGACCCACTACTTAAAGACCTGGAATATTTCAAGGGTGTCTTTAGAAGATGATAGAAATAATGATATCAGCCACTGAAGACCGTCGAACCAGCAACAGCTGATGATAATCTAGCTGTCGAATTGTCACATACATTTTTCAAAGCTCGGAATCTAGGGTAGTATCGTTCAACCAAAAGATCAAACTAAGAGCTTCTTGTGGAAGTTTGTTCGGCACACTGTTTCAGTCACATCCCAGCCATAGTAGCTAGTTCTTTTGGCTGCATCGTTTGGGAATTCAACCCGAGTACTCCAAGGCTTTTTCTCACGTCTCGAGCTGTTCGATTTTTTGATAACGCTGTGGATGACTAGTTCTTCCTTATCTTCTTCTGATGTTCGGTCTTCATCATTCAGCTCTTCCCCATGACTCTGAGTGGCAAAACGTTTAGGCTGTTTGTTGGAGGACTTTTTGGAATATTTTTTTTGGAACTTGTGCCCGCGAGACTTGGTCGATTCGGAGGGACTTTGACCCGATCTGTCCACGGAAGCAGCCACACAAGTGATATCAGGCCAGTGACGAGAAGCTTCAAACCAATATACCGATCAGTTACTTCCAATCGACAGATCTTCACGCTGAGTTCACTCTAGTCGTCAAAAATTGGCCTTTACCACTGTAAATCTTCATTTAGAGCGTCCAGAAATGAAGAATTCGCAATGGGAGAGCTGTATTCATGGGGTTATTAGAATTGGATAAGTCAATGTAGTCGAATGAGACCAGAAGACTCACAATTCTCTCCGTTGAAACGAAGCAGATTGTTTTGAAGCAGCTGTAAATGCTCGCGCGAGCTGTAGCGAAGTAAGAGAAGGATGAGGAGGGTTTGTCCACGGGCGTGCAGCAAAATGGGGGGGGGGACACGAGACGCGAGATGAAGGTGGAATTCTGAGATGCAAAATGGAAAATTCGAGACAAAACAGGGGTCATGCATATCTCCAAGGACACATTCATTTTCAACAAATAGTGTACTTACATACCCTTTCATTTGTATTTGAACGCCCTCTAGGAC